>VSMD01043254.1:0-64038 GCA_008750895.1 Mirza zaza
AGCTTTTTGAGGAGAGAATTTGCCGACCACTTAGATTTAGCCAGAAGTGCCACTTTATTTTAATTCCAGGGTAAATCTGTACCAGCTGTGATTTTTTTTTTTTTGCCTAAAATGTTGGTGATATTATCACCTGTTTAATCCAAGTGATCTGTAAAATCATTTTTCATGATCCAAGAGAAATCCCACTGGATTTTGATTGAAATTACCTAACAGATTCATTACAGATAATTGTTTAAAGCTTTGTAGCAGTTCTGTTATAGATGGGGAAAATAATCCACTGTAGCGTATTGTATGATTTATACAGGAATACAAAAATGGCTTAATATTGGGCAATATTCATGTGTATTTTATTAATATGTCATGCAAAATCCCGTTATCATCTTCTCAGTAAATGCTGAAAGCTCTTTCACTAAACAAACACTTGTACTTAATTCACAAGTTTATAGAAAACTCCCAGTAAACAAAAATGCTTGTTACAAGTATTAGACGTATTTTAGATGGTCTATGTCAGTAAAGCTGGAAGTAAATTAGCAGCAATGAATATCAAAAGTTAGCTGTAAAATGTTTTATACCAAGGAAATCTAAGAGAATCAATTGAAAAGTGGCTTTGGTAGGTTATGCAAGGAATAAATGTATGACGAGGATAGGAGGGATGTGGAGCCTATTTCTAATAGCAACAAAATTACAAAATACCCTAAGGATACCCTTAAAAAGAAGTGTCTGGAATCTGTGCTAGACAAACTAAAAATAACGTACTCACCAATTAAGAAAATGTAGCTGGATACAGGGCACACGCCTGTAGTCCTAGCTACTTGGGAGGTTGGGGCGGGAGGGATTGCTTGAGCTCAGGAGTTCAAGTCTAGCCTGAGCAATATAGCAAGACCCTGTCTCTTAAAAAAAATTTTTTTTTTTTTTAGTTTTAAAAAATATGTAAATCCAAGGCATCACACATTTCGAGATAGGAAGAGCGGAGTTAGGGTTGTAAGAATATCACTTGCTTCTATTGCCCCGTCTCTGTAGTAAGAATCCAGGTAACACAGGTTTGTCTCCTGGCAGGAGGAGGAGGAAGAGCAGCCTCAGCCAGCACAGCCTCCCACCCTGCCTGTGGAGGAGAAGAAGAAGATTCCAGATCCAGACAGTGATGATGTCTCTGAGGTGGACGCGCGGCACATCATTGAGTAAGGGGTCCCGACACGCCCTGCTCCTCTGCCAGCCTCCTGTGAGGGGGCTGGGGGGGTGACTGGAAGCCCAGCCTGTCCCTAGATGGCATTCTCCACTGTCCAGCCCGCAGCCACTGTGAGACCACACGCTGACCAGAGTTATTTGCTTCAGATTTCATTGATTCTTATAGGCGTTTACTATCGGCAATACATTCACACGGTTCCTCACATGCCTACAAGGTACACTTGGGTGCACGACAGCGAGCTCCCTCCCCATCCTGTCCCCCCTGGAGGAAACTTTCCAGTGTCAGGTGTCATATTCTGGAGACTCTGCGCCAACAAGCAAAACTTATATATTTTTTTCTCGTCGTTTGCACGTGTGCCTCTGAGGCATAGTGTTGTGTACCTTGTTGTTGTCACTGAACCACCTCTCTCAGAGGCGACCCAGTGCTCTGGCCATGCACAGAGAGCATCTGGTCCACAGCTGGCAGCGTTGCCTTGCGTTGCATTTTATATTCTCACTTACAGAGCTTGTCCCTTGTTGGTGGGCATTTAGGTTATTTCTCATCTTCATTCTGTAAACACATTACAATTAACACATGAATTGCATCATTGCTTCTGGTAAGGAATTAATGGATACTGTTTAAAAGAAAGAAAGGATTGAGGGTATTGTGTGCTCTATTGATATGAAAGCAGCCAAAAATAGGATACGTTGAAATCAACAGAAGAAACATACTGGGAGAAAACCCCACTAAGCTAAGACAACACAGAGCCCCCTGTGAACAACCTATAAGGACATACAAAAAGCAGCTGCACAGTGGCTCACACCTGCAGTCCCATTGCTTTGGGAGGCCGAGGCAGGAGGATTGCTTGAGGCCAGGAATTAGAGACCAGCCTGGACAGCATAGCAAGACCCCATCTCTAAAAAATATTTTTAAAAAATTAGGCATGATATGCACTTAGAGTCCAAGCTTCTCAAGAGGCTCAGGTAGGAGGATCACTTGAGCCCAGGAGTTCAAGGTTGCATTGAGCTTTTATGACACCACTGTACTCCAGCCATCTCACATCACCAAAGTATAAGTGATTCTGGTTTTGTGTGAAGGTGCTCACTTATTTTCCCTTTAGGCTCATGAGCTCTCAGTAGAAAGGGTGGGTCATATGATCAGCCTCTGGCTAGAAGCAGTGTCTCTTTATATGATGTGACAAGTGACAGCTTTCCTGTTCTGTGGTGGTGCCTTGCCTGGTCTCAGACTGTTCAGCTGCACTTCTAGGTGTCTTACAGCTCTGGCCACAGGCCACTGGGCATAAAGGACCACCCCACAGAGCTTGTATCTGGAGCAGTTGTCACAAATAGGAACACGTGTCCTCACCTGACACTTCCGTCTCCCAGGAATGCCAAACAAGACGTTGATGACGAGTATGGCGTGTCCCAGGCCCTTGCGCGTGGCCTGCAGTCCTACTACGCTGTGGCCCACGCCGTCACCGAGAGAGTGGACAAGCAGTCGGCGCTTATGGTCAACGGTGTCCTCAAGCAGTACCAGGTGAGGCAGGAGGGGCAGGGAGGCCACCTCCACGTAGCAGCCGTGACAGAGCTGTTCTCAGGCTCGTGGGGGAGGGGAGCGCTGCACTTCGGCAGACCCCAGTTCACATTCCACTCCTTGTCTTTGGGGAACCCGCTCTTCACCTCTGAGCCTCAGTTTCCCCATCTTTAAAGCAGGGACGTGATCTGGCAGGTCCGCTGCCAGAGGAAATGCAGCTGTAGTTGTGTGCTGTGCGACAGCGAGTCTGGAAATGAGGTTCGGGTTCTTTGTGAGGGTGTAGAGATGACGGCTTTGAGCTCTTAGCAGAGCCTGGCTTCGATAGTCAGGACGTGCAGCTGCTTGCGAGAGAAGTTCCTGTTTCTGTGGCCGCACTTCCTCAGCTCGTCTGTAAGGTCCCAGCAGGTGGCCAGTATGACTCCAGCCAAGAACCCGGCTCCGTGACTTCCGTGTGATCGAGACCCGTTTCCCAGCTTTCCTTTATCGAACCCTCAAACCCTCTGTGCCAATATCAGTTTCCAAAGAGGCAAATCCTGCAGCCAGTGGAACCTCCCAAGGCCAGTGTAATCGAAGGATTAGAACTTGGCTCTTATTTACTTCCTCAGGGTATTACGAAAATTTTCAAATTTGCCTGAGTAACATGGTATTCAATGGGAAAGCAGTCTTGTTGTTACTGCCTGCATTTCAGAAAGCACCCACACTTTGGAAAGCCCTCCCTTCGTCGTTAAGGGACGTGTAGGCCGAGGACTTGTCACTAAGTAGCCCTAGTGGTTTCCTGAATCCAAGTGTCACATGGTCCACAGCAGGTGGGTGGTGTCAAGTGATGGATAGACAAGGTAACAGGAATTAACTATTCAAATGTCCACCAGACATAGAAATGTCATGTACACGAGGCTAAGTCAAAAAGGATCAGGTAGGTTCGGAGCAAACTTCTCAGTAGTAATAGTGGCCTTGTGTGGGACGTGGGCCAGGCAGAACTTGTGCTCGGCGTGACTGAGTCTCTGAGGCGCCAGGCCGCTCTGACTCCAGCCCAGGCTTCAGTCCTGGCATGGCCCCCCCTCTGTCCTTACAGATCAAAGGCCTGGAGTGGCTGGTGTCCCTGTACAACAACAACTTGAACGGCATCCTGGCGGACGAGATGGGGCTGGGGAAGACCATCCAGACCATCGCGCTCATCACGTACCTCATGGAGCACAAGCGCATCAACGGCCCTTTCCTCATCATCGTCCCCCTCTCGTGAGTGCGCCCGCCTCCCGTTCCTTTCCAAGCTTGCCGCAGCTAGGCGGCTTAAATGACAGAAATTTATTTTCCTGGAGTCCAGAAGTCCAAGAGCAAGGTGTGGGCCGCATTGGTTCCCTTGGGGGTCTCTCGTTGGCTTGCAGACGGCCGCCTTCTCCCTGTGTCGTCACATGGGATGTCCCTCTGTGTGTTTCTGTGTGCTAATCTCTTCTCATGATGATGCCACTCAGGTTGGATTAGGGCCCATGTGAATGGCTTCATTTTAACTTCATTACCTCTGTAAAGGCCTTGTCCCCAAATACAGCCATGTTTTGAGGAACTGGGTGTCAGCAAGGCAACCTGAGCCTTGGGCGGGCTGGGGAGGGGAATGCAGCTTGGCCTGTGCCAGTCTGCCTGTGGTTTCAGTCCATCATCCCAACTGGGGCTGTTTCCCCAAGATGTCTGGGGCGTCCTCTTCCAGCCCTACAAGCAGCAAAGTGCACGCCTGGGAGTCGCAGGAGACAAAAGCCTCCCTCTAGAAGGGTAGGGAGGGGCTGTTTGAAGCTCCTTTGAGCAAACACTGTTTCCACTCCCTCATTGAGCAGTGTGCCCTGCTGGCCTGGAGCCCTCAGCCAGGTGCACAGGTGCTTGGGCATGGTGGGGTCTGGGCTCCCCAGCGGCATCCGAGGAGGCTGTCTCACTTGCCACCTCTTGCCTCTGCTGGCCTCTTCCAGCAGACAGAGAGCGGGCGGCCCTGCCGCTCTGGGCACCCTCCTCCAGCGCTGCAGCTGCCGCAGAAAGGTGCACTGCCCCAGGGTTTGCCCAGAAACCCCCCGGGCTGACTCTGATTGGCTCCACTCAGGTCGCATGTTCAGCCCCCAGCCACATGGTCAGCCCCCAGCCAATGCCTGGCGGGGGCAGTCTGCTCTGATTGGCCTGGGCCTGGAGCACGCCCCTTCCTCACCCGGGCATTCCCGGCTCAGGTGTTGGTGGCTCCCAAGTCAGCGGTTCAGAACAGGCAGCCAGGAAAACGCTCTCGCAGGCAAGACGGCGCCAAGCCTCTGGGCTGCACACCCCCAAGGGTGGGGGCTGGCGTCAGAACCCTCTCGAGTTTACCCTGGAGCCATTTCTGGTGTCCCCCTTGCTTTCTTCACAGCTGGGTGACATAGGCCGCCTTGGAGGCGCAGGCCCTCTGTTTCCGCAGGGCCGCAGGTGGCCTGCCGGCCTGCCCCTTGGGGTCACACCCAAGTTGCTCCCCTGCACGGGCTTGAGCTCCTGCCCCCGGCATAGCCCCTGCCCTCCTCTCCGAGAGTCACAGCCCTCTCCAGTCCTCAGTCTCCCCTTTCATCTCGAACTTTCCAAACCTCCACCTCTACCAGAGCAGCCCTCCCCGAGGTGCTGTTCTGCAGCCTTGTGTGGTGATTTTGTTTGATTGGTTTTGGTTTTTATATTTTTTTAATTTTTCAGTTGAAATGATCTCAAACTTATAAAAATTGTAGAACTAGTGTAAAGAATTGCTCTGTACCCTTCACCTGTCTTCACAAATCTCATAACCTATGGACAGTTATGGAAACCAGAAAAATAATACTGATTGACTATAGTTTTCACACTAACAGCCTCGTTCTGGTCCAGAATCCCACACTGCCTATAGTTGTCGTGTCTTTGTGGCATGTGTGGGACGGTTCCCCAGTCCATCTTTGTCCTTCACGGGTGTCCCCATGCCTGCCCCTGGGTTGAACAAGGTTGGCACCCACAGGAACCCTAGGAGGTGCTGGGGCCACATTGTTCAGAGTGTAAACAGCTGGGCACCACCTGATTGAGGCTTGCTAACTTTTTTTTTGAGACAGAGTCTTGCTCTGTCACCCAGCTGGAGTGCAGTGGTGTCATTATTGCTCATTGCAACCTCAAACTCCTAGGCTCAAGTGATCCTCCTGAGTAGCTGGAACTATAGGCATGTGCCACCACACTCAGCTAATTTTTGTATTTTTTGTAGAGATAGGGTCTTGCTCAGGCTGGTCTCGAACCCGTGACCTCAAGTAATCTTCCCCTCCCACCTCAGCCTCCCAGAGTGCTGTGATTACAGGTGTGAGCCACCCCACCCAGCCTATGAGCTTGATACTTCTGAATCCTGTTGGGGCATTTGGTAGACAGCCCCTTCGTTTGAGTTTGATGTCATCCCGGGAGTGGTGCTTGCGGTGTTCCGTAGCGGGAACTAGTGGATGCCACAGTACTTTGTCCCCAGGGATGTTAACTTTGCTCTCTCAGTTAACGAGGTGCCTGCTGGGTTTCCCCACTGCAAACCTAAGAATTTTCCTCTGTAATTAATAAGTATCTCATGGGAAAGGACTTACATGCTGTGTGAATATCCCATTTTTCTTCCTGCTTTCCTGATAGTTTTAGCATCTGCCTTAGTCTTTTTTTCTATTGCTATAAAGGAATACCTGAGGCTGGTCAATGTATAAGGAAGAAAGGTTTATTCGGCTCGTGCTTCTGCTGGCTGGCAGACCGGGCATCGGGTGAGGGCCTCAGGCTCGTTCCACCCAAGGGGAAAGGTGAAGGGGCACAGGCGTGTGCAGTGACCGCATGGCAAGAGGGGAAGCCTGGGAGGGGAGGCGGCTTTTTTTTTTTTTGAGACAGAGTCTCACTCTGTTGCCCGGGCTAGAGTGCTGTGGCGTCATCCCAGCTCACAGCAACCTCCAACTCCTGGGCTCAAGCAGTCCTTCTGCTTTGGTCTCCCAAGTAGCTGGGAGCATGCGCTACCATGCCCGGCCAATTTTTTTGTATATATTTTTAGTTGGCCAATCAATTTCTTTCTATTTATAGTAGAGACAGGCTCTCACTCTTGCTCAGGCTGGTTTCGAACTCCTGACCTTGAGCGATCCTCCTGCCTCGGCCTCCCAGAGTGCTAGGATTACAGGCGTGAGCCACTATGCCGGGCCAGGGGGGCTCTTTTTAATAACAACTCTCAGGAGAATTAGTAGAGGGAGAACTCATCAGCACCATGCCATTCGTGAGGGATCCGCCCCCATGACCCGAACACCTCCCACTAGGCCTCGCCTGCTACCCTGGGGATCAGATTTCACCATGAAGGTTGGAGAGGACAAATACCCAAACTACAGCGCCATCTGTGGAGGAGTCTTGCCTGCAAAGATAATTCATGAGAGTGGCCAGAAATGTGGCTTTCTGCTTCCATGATTCCCTTCCCTGGTGTTAATTGGAATTCCACTGCCAGGAAGGGCTGTCTCTTCTCCCACCCTTATTTGTTTGTGTGATTATTTATGTCAGTGTAGGCTCACAGACACTATCATTAATTATTTTGTTGCTTAAATTGTCCCCAGTGTGACCTGAGGCCCTCCCGACTGGTTTTTGTGTCCTTTGGACATGCCCCCATTACTTTGTTGTGGTTGTTGTTCGCTTTAGAATAGTTGTAGGTTTATAGAAAGGTTGGGAAGCTAGTGCAGAGAACACCCACGTGCCTCTCACCCAGTGTCCCCATAGTGCATTTGTCATGACTAAGACCCCACCTTGGCACGTTACTGTTAACTAAACTCCAGACTTCACTCACTAGTTTTCCCCTGATGTCTGTTTTCTGTTTAGGATCCCATGTTATATTTAGCTGTCATGTCTCCTTAACCTTCTCTGGTCTGCGACAGTTTCCCAGACGCTCCGTAGTTTTGGTGACCTTGATATTTTTGACCGGTGAGGCATTTTATAGGACGCACCTCAGTCTGGGTCTGTCTGATGTTTCTCTCATGGTTGGGCTGTTGAGATGGGTTTGGGGCAGGAAGGCCACGCAGGTTCTATGCCCTTCTCATCACGTGACATCAAGGGTACATAATGTCAACATGCTGTATCGCTGCTGATGTTAACCGTGGCCACCTGGCTGAGGTCATGTTTGTCACATGTCTGGGCTGGGCAGTTGCTCTTTAATTACTCTTTCATATTACAGTCTTTGGGGAAAAGTCACTATGCAGAGCCCACACACGGGGTGGGGCGTTAAGCTTCATCTCCCTATAAAGGGGAGTAGCTGCAGAAATTATCTGGAAGTCTCCTTGGAAGATTTGTGTCCTTTCCCCCATTTATGCATGTATTCAGTCCTTTATTTATATCAATATGGACTCGTGGCTGTTTATTTTATACTTTGAGCCATTTGCCAACACAAGTTGATTGCCTTTGTTGCTCTGATCATTCCAACTTTGGACACTGGGAGCCCTTTCAGTTGGCTCCTCTGGTCCTTTGACACCCCGTTGTTGTGGGGTTTTTGAGGACGCCCTTGCTTTTAGGCACCAAGAGATGCTCCGGGCTCATGTTGTCCATTTCCTGCCCCGCCCTGTAACCAGCATTTCTCCAAGCAGCCCTGGCTTCCCCATGACAGTGGTTTTAGAAACCCAGACCAGGGTGTTGGACATGCTTGTTTCTGGGGTGTCATTGTTTCTAGGTCTTCTCAGGGGACAGCACTAGGAAATAAATGTCCCCGTGCTAACCCTGTGTACAAATAGTCTGAGATGATTTCTGTGTCCCGTTATCTGTGCCTGTGTTAAGCCAAACATTGTTCATACTGCTCTGAACCTGGACACCTGGCACTGTGAGACTGTGTTTTTCCTAGCAGCAAGCCACAGCGCACAGCATGTTCTCACAGGGTCTTGTGACCCCATGGAGGTGACAGAAGACTGGTCGCCACAGTGCAGCTGCCTGGCACTGGCTGGGGTCGCTCCAGGCTCCTTTCCTGGCAGCAGCTCTCCTTGCACCCACCGGCACACCTGTGTCCCTGCTGCTCCACCTGGAGTTCCTTTCCCTCTTTGCCCAGCAGCCTCGTCGGGACCGCTGAGGGAGGGCTCCCCAAGTCCTCACCGGCCTTCCCTTCCCCGCTCGGCCGCCCTTGGACACAGTCAGGTTCTCCGCCAGCTCCGAGGGCGGCCAGTGGCCGTCGGTTCGGCAGTGGCCTCCCGCTAGGAAACTGGAGCTGACTCTCTTCCTTGTCCCGGCAGAACCCTGTCCAACTGGGCGTATGAATTTGACAAGTGGGCCCCCTCCGTGGTGAAGGTGTCCTACAAGGTAAGTCACAGCCCAGAGTGGCTTCCTCTTACTTGCTGCGGGACATGGCATGACCAAGGAAGGGGTGTGGGAGATACACGTCGTAACGAAAGGGAGATCCCCTGCACCCGTGACCTGATGCTCGTGTGTGCGTTTCCTATTTCGTACGCGCAGGAGCACAGTGTCACTGCAGCTTTGGGATCACTGGCTTATTTGGGGGATGAATGCTTGTTTTCAAAAATTAAGATATGGACTCATTTGTGGAATATGGTGATATTACACATTTACCAGAAGAATTCATTGTTCTTACCTGAGCTTTGGTTAAGAACCAATTCCTGGAGGGCCAAGAACCAATTCCTGGCTCATACCTGTAATCCCACTACTCTGGGAGGCTGAGGTGAGAGGATCACTTGAGGCCAGGAGTTCGAGACCAGCCTAAGGAAGTGCAAAATGCTATCTCAACAAAAAATAGAAAAATTAGGTGGGCATGGTGGCGCGTGCCTGTAGTCCCAGCTACTTAGGAGGATCACTTGAGCCCAAGAGTTTGAGGCTGCAGTGAGCTATGATGACGCCACTGCACTCTAGCCCAGGCAACACGGCAAGACCCTGTCTCAGACAAACAGACAGAAACTAAACACATGTCTGTGTGAGGACTTAATGAGTGTGCACCGTGGTCACTATGATGTGACGCTGGGGTGACATGGTCCCCAAGCCTTCTCTCAGTGCTGCCTGGAGATCGGTTGACATTCTCTTCATGAGCACCCTGTGATGTGGGGACTATAATTAGGCTTGTTGTCCTGGTGGGGAAACTGAGGAAGAGAGGGCCTCACACCACCTGTGAGTGGCAGAGCCTGGCTGCATCCCCAGCTGCGGACCTTCCCAGTCCCGGCTCTTCACCCTCGGCCCTGTGGCGGGGAGTGAGGTCTAGGCAGAGAGGACAGCATATCCAGGGGCCTGGAGAGGAGGGAGCGCTTGGTTGGTTAGAGGGACCACTTGTAGGTTATCCTGGAGGAAGTGCCTGGTTTGCAGCCTGGGGCAGAGAGTTGGAACTTTGGAGGTGCAGGGTAGATTTGCTAATTGGGGAGGAGGCAAGAGCAATCGTGGTGTCCGGCATTCAACTGGTGCCAGCTTGGGAGGGTCCCTGGTTTCCAGTTTGGGACTGCAGCAGATGGCAGTGCAGGCAGCGCTGTTCCCTAAGGGCCCGGCTGCTGCTGGCCCACGCTCCTCTCTCTTCTCCCTGCAGATGGTGCTCAGTGTGACAAGGTTGGGGGACAGACCAACAGCCTTACCCAGCGTCTTTCCATGCCATCTCTGGCAAGGATGAGTCCTCTTCCCTTGTCACTGGGCCACCCAGCCCCAAAGGCTGAGCTGCATGTGTCTTATTTCCCTTGACAGGGCTCCCCGGCAGCAAGGCGGGCTTTCGTGCCCCAGCTCCGGAGCGGGAAGTTCAACGTCTTGCTGACGACATATGAGTACATCATTAAAGACAAGCACATCCTCGCCAAGGTAACGTGTCCTCACACAAAACACACGAGGCTGGGGGTTGAGTGCTCTCAGGGGCTGTCACTGCCTGATCACAGTTGTCATGAGTATCACACTGCCCGTCTTCTCCAAAGCCCCCTGCAAATAATTTCCCAGTGGGTCAGCCGCACTTGCGTAAAAAGACAGCTGCCCTGTGTGCGTGGAAAAGGCCCAAGTCTGGGTAACCTCGGGCTTCCTTCCTCACTGAGCTCCCACCTGTAGGTGCACTTAGTGACTGGCTGTGTTGGTCTGACATGTAGCCTCAAACCAACAGGCTCTGGGGTGCGGCTGGGGACCCCTGCCCCACACTCTGAACCCACCCACTCATCTGCCTTTAGGCAAACAGTCTGCTCGTAAGAAACGTCCCCAAGTCAGTCTCTTTGAGACCCCCCAACTCCAGGGGGATAAATCCTCTAGTCAGCAAAATGTGTGTTCTGCCAAAACGTATTGGGTGTTTTTCTGTGCTTTACTAAAGTTGGCATATGGGAGTTTTCTGGAAATCCAACATTCTTTTCTGCAAGTAGCTCTGTTCACCGGACAGTCGTCATGGGCATGTCTCCCCGTCTGTGTGTCTGTGTTGACCTCATGCTTGGTAGAGGCTGCTTTGTGTGGTTCTGACTCTGAGTCGGCCCCTTTTTGGGGACGATGTCAAGCCACACTCTCCGCCTGGAGCCTCCCTGGCTCATGGGCGTGCAGTGGGAGGTTCTCCCTCCACGCTGGGGCCACCCCACTGTCCCCCGCCCCTGACCACCCGCTCTCGGGCCCACAGATCCGTTGGAAGTACATGATCGTGGACGAAGGCCACCGCATGAAGAACCACCACTGCAAGCTGACGCAGGTGCTCAACACGCACTACGTGGCGCCCCGCCGCCTGCTGCTGACGGGCACGCCGCTGCAGAACAAGCTGCCCGAGCTCTGGGCGCTGCTCAACTTCCTGCTGCCCACCATCTTCAAGAGCTGCAGCACCTTCGAACAGTGGTTCAACGCACCCTTCGCCATGACCGGTGAGAAGGTGAGCGAGCCCAGCTGGCCCTGTGGCGGTGGCAGGGCACGAGGCAGTGGACTTGAGTGACGCTGTGCCTGCGTTGACAGTTCCGGGCTCGGCTGGCTCTCTCTGGTCAGTGTGCGTTGAGTGCCCACCATGGTGGGCAGGGCCTGTGCCACGTGCCAGGCAGAGATGGTGATGTGACCTCCCAGGCACACTAGGGCTTCCCTGACTCTGCACTCCAGGCACAGAGGGGACAGTAAGGAATAGGGCCCTGAGGTGGTCACAGGACTAGGAGGGTGTGGAGAATGCAGCTAGAGGTCCCCCGTGTCCTGTAAGTCTCTTTAGGGGGTTCAGATTTACCTCTAAGGGCAGCAGGAAGCTTGACAGTTCCAGTTAAGGAAGGCACGCTCTCAGGTTCTGTGTTACGCTGTTTTCAGAGTGTTGTGGCCAATGTATCTTGATGGCCATGGGTGGCACCATCAGCCTGAGAGCCACACTGTGACACAGTGGCTATCAGGGGCCAGGTCTTCATCATTGATGAGTGTCCCCAAGCCAGTGCTAAGTACCGAGCCTAAAATCTGTCATGCTGTTGGCGTTTGAGACACGTTTATGGGTGGGCTGTGTTTTCTGCTGAAGGAGGTTGTGCGGCAGAGCCCGCAGCTAGGGGCAGAGCCGCAGAGGGTCCCTGGGAACGCCCGGCCTCGGCAGCCAGGCGGCCTGCGTCCCCCCAGCCAGGCCGCCGCATCCCCCCACAGCTTTTGCTTAGACATGTGCAGGACAGTGGGGCCTCTGTGCCATGTATGGAGGGACCTCCACTGGATTCATCCGCAAGGTCCCTGTCCTCCCGGCACCGGTCAAGGCAGAGGCCCTTCTGAAGGAGAAACTGAAGCTTTGCCTTGAGTGTCATGGTGGAGGAGCCCCCAGTCCTCAGATCCCCGTCACCCCCATACCAAGAGCCAAGAGCACCTGCTGCAGTTTCATCCGTTTTGAATCGGGCAGAAGCTCTGTTAAGAAACTCCCAGGAACCAAGGGTACCAGGGTTTCCCCGGAGGCCCTGCTACCTCTCAAATAAAAAAGACAAAAAAGAAACTCCCAGGAAAGCAGTAAAGGGAAGTACAGGCATGTTCTTACTTTCCTCTACCTTTTTTTAGAACTTTTAAAAACATATTTTCGTAGCCAATGAGCACGTACCGTGGGAGAACAGGTTCCTTTCACTCGGTCTCATCCCGGCTGAACGAGAAAGGGTTTGGGGTCCCCAGTGCAAAGCTCTGTGGTATAAACCCCGGCGTGAGCCATGCATTTGTCATCCTGGCCCCTCCAGTGCTCTCTGGCTGTAGCGTGGCCATGGCGGTGGTTCTGTGGACACAGAGTCGGTGTGACTCTTGGAGAAGCCGTGCAGCGTGCCGCCGCGTTCTCCCGGGTGAGGTGTGAGGAGCAGGGTGCCCCGGCGCCTGCGGTTCCGTGGCCTAGGAGCTCCATGGAGGGAACAGATCCCAGTTTCCTAAGGAAGAGGGTTCCCTAGCAGGCCCCAGAAAGCATAAGGCTGCCTGAAACCCAGGTGCGCAGTGCGAGGAGGCTGTAAGGGCCCTGCCTGCCCCTTTGCCACTTCCTGGCAAGACCCCTGCCTCCCTCCCTTGGAGGTAACGCTTGCTTTTCGTGGCCTGGGGCCTTGCAGGTGGACCTGAACGAGGAGGAGACCATCCTCATCATCCGGCGTCTCCACAAAGTGCTGCGGCCCTTCCTGCTCCGGCGGCTCAAGAAGGAGGTGGAGGCCCAGTTGCCCGAAAAGGTAACGGAGCTTTGCGCAGAGGCAGCCGCAGCGCGGCCTCGTACCCATGGCTCTCCCCGGTGCCGGGTGCGCTCAAGTGACTCCCCCAGGGCCCCCAGCCTGGCCCTGCCCGATCCAGCTAGGGAGCTGAGGCCTGAGACCCACTGGGTCCCTAAAGCCAAGGGTGGGTTTGTCAGATTAGAACACAAAACCCCATGTCCTCTCAGTGGCCAGATGCCTGGGCAGGTCCTCCCGGCCACGTCAGGAAGGGCCGTGGAGGCCGTGGCTGGGGTTGGGCTGCTTCCCACATGGGATGGCTCTGGGTTCTCGTGGCTGCTGCAGCTACACCCTGGGGCCCAGGCCCTGCAGTGGGGTCCCTGGGACTTGGGGTCCCTGGGCACAGGCTGCCTCTTTAATCACACTTACCCTTTGCTTCCGGGACAACCATGGAAAGGCCTCTAGAAGGTGCCAAGTTGCCCTTTCTGGCCCAGGATCTGCCATGGTGCTTCTCCCTTAGCCCACATCTCCCCTCGTCTCCCAGCTGTGGGGCCTCCTCACCGTCACCCCGCTAATCAGAGCTCACATCCCGGCCAGCACGCCTCCGCCGGGGCCCAGGGATGGGAGGCGCGTCGGGGGTGAGGAGTGGTCCGGGCTCGGGCTGCCTGGGGCCCTGACGAGCGTTGCCCGTGCCCCGCAGGTGGAGTATGTCATCAAGTGCGACATGTCTGCGCTGCAGCGAGTGCTGTACCGGCACATGCAGGCCAAGGGCGTGCTGCTGACTGATGGCTCAGAGAAGGACAAGAAGGTGTGCCGTGGAGTCCCCTCTTCCCCGCCCGGGGTCAGGTGGGCGGGTCGGGGCCTTTGCCTCCTTGGTGCTTAGCATTCTGGTTGAGGCCCGACATGGTCACGATCCCAAGGGCGTCCAGCTGGCCCCGGTGATGACAGCTAGTGGCCTATGTCAGACTCACTGACTCAGCTGCCGTTTGGCATCCCCTTTGCCTGTGATGCGCTGGTTCCCTCTCCAGTCGGCAGCAGGCAGCCCAGTGCTCAGCCCAGCAGGGCAGGAGCCTTCTAGCAAGCCCCACACTCCCTGACAGGAAAGGGCTGCCTGCCAGCCAAAGCCCCTGAGCTGCTTTCCCATGTGGCTGCGTTGGGGTGGAGTCTCACAGCACAGAGGAGTAGGGCAGGTGGCTCCCTCCTCAGGTGAAAGCTGAGGGTCCCTGGCCTCGCCAGGACCGATATTGTCCTCCCAGGGAGTGCACCGGGTCCCTGATTCTGCCCCAGTGCCTTGACCTTGGCCCAGCCTCCACCTTTCTCCTCTGGACTTGTTTGGACCCTTCCTGTTGCAGCAGAGAATGTCGTGGGTTACTACCCATCCCCAAACACCCAACCAGCCATCTCCATCCCCTTCCTTCACCCTGTAGCCAGAGGGAGCATCCTAAGTCATCATAGCCTTCCCAACTGACACCCACTGGGGACTCCCCACAATGCCTGGGACACAGCTGGTGTCACTCATATCTTCGCCAGTCTGATTTCTAGTCTGTCCCGCTGGCTCCTCCCCACCCCCACTGCCTGCCCTCCAGCACGCCAGGCGGTCTCTGCGTCCTCCAGGGCTCGATTTGCACCTCTGGGCCTCCAAACATAGCCACCTCCTCACTTCCGATTGCTGTGCCACAGGCTACATACGCCCAAACCCAAGCTCCCCTGCCTTTGGCCACCTACCCCATCCAACAGCCCCACCTCCAACCTGCCCCGGGGACAAGACCCCATTTGGGACCCTCTGATCTGCCTCCACAGGGCAAAGGTGGCACCAAGACCCTGATGAACACCATCATGCAGCTGAGGAAGATCTGCAACCACCCCTACATGTTCCAGCACATCGAGGTGAGGGGCAGCCCGGAGCCGCCTGTCTGTGCTGAGCTCCCAACAGAGCTCAGTTGCATTTCCCTGACGACTTTTTCAAAAATAATTTCTAACGTTTGAATAGGCAATGCCTGTGCATGTGTTTCTTGATTGGCTTTCCGTTTTCCGGTGCTTATTGTAAAGAATCCCAACAGTATAGGGCAATATTCGATAGAAACTAAAGTCCCTCAGCAATCATCAGAGAAGTATTTGGAGGCTCTTTCGGGGCACGTCCCCGCCATCCCTCCCCAGTGGCTCACGCTGTGTTTGCCATTCGGCATACTTTCCTACAGTGGAGTGTGGGGTCAGCACCCTCTTGGGCCACAATATGCTTTGAGAATCCGGATTCTTGCTTCTGTAGTTCCTGGCATGGAGTGTCAGGATCCTTCCAGACTCCGTTATGCCCAGGACACCGCTGGGGCTCCGTGCAGCACCCTGAGGATGGTCGTGGCCCACACTGTCCTCGTGTGCTCACGTGGGTGGTGAAGAGCATTACGTAGCAACTTCTTTCCTTCGTTGGAGGCACACGAGGGAAGGGACGTCAGGGGACTGGAAATGCATGTGGCATTCGCGTCTGCCTCAGAGCCACCGCGTGCGCGCATTGGACGCACAGCGGGAGGGCTCTGTGCTCTGAGCAGCCGAGGGCCGGTCCCGTCTGGCACTGACCGTCTCTCCTTCCGTTGCAGGAGTCCTTTTCCGAGCACTTGGGCTTCACCGGTGGCATCGTCCAAGGGTGCGTGGCTTCCTTGCTGGACGGGGAGGGCAGGCAGTTCACGTGGAGGTGTTTTTTTCTCTTTTTGGGGTGGCTTTATTGCTATTGTTAGGCTTTTTCAATTTCAAAGGCATAAAATTTAGAAAATGTAAAAGAACCCAGAGAAAAGAGTAAAAGTCCTCCGTGCTTGGAGAGCTAGCCACCCTTAACCCTGAGAAGCGGGATTCCAGAGCCCTCTCTGCCGCCTCTGGAATCTGTGACCCTTGACAACTTTCTCAACCTCTCTGAGCCTGAACTCTGTGCACGGATACAGAGATACTTGGGGTCCCTGTGCATAGCTGCCCCTCTAATCGCACTTGCCCTTTGTTTCCCAGGCTATGGGAAAAGCCTCCAGAAGGTGCAGTTGCCCTTCCTGGTCAGGATCTGCTCTGGTGCTTCTCCCTGAGCCCACATCTCGCCTCCTCTCCCAGCTGTGGGGCCTCCTCACCGTCACCCCCTAAGCAGAGCTCACATCCCAGGCATACCATGCGGATGTGTTTTCTACAACATCCTTTGTAAAGTGCAGCCCAGACTTCTTTAAGCCCTTGATACTAGACACAGATGCTGTCTGTAGATTTTCACCATTGCAAAGACCCTTGCTAAAAACATTCCTAGAGCTAACGCCACCATTATTCCCCTGGAGTTTTAAGCCGTTCAAAAGAGCAGGGGCAGCTAATGAAAGGGCAAAAAGATCTTGGTGGGTCCTTCTTAGTTGGCTGGATAAAGTGGCTCGTGCCCATAATCTCAGCACTTTGGGAGGCTGAGGTGGAAGAATCATTTGAGGCCAGGAGTTTGAGACCAGCCAGGACAGCATAGTGAGACCCTGTGTCTACAACAAATAAGAAAAAATCAGCTGGATGTGGTGGTACGTGCAGGAGGATCACTCGAGGCCAGGAGTTCGAGGCTGCAATTATGAGCTATGATCGTACCACTGTACTCCAGCTTAGGTGACAGTGAGACCCTATCTCTAAAAAGATGATAATGAATAAAATAATTTTTTAAGAAAAGATAAAAAGTTATTTTGATCACATTTTTTTATACGAAATTCCATAATGGACTGTCACACTGCTGGGTTTGAGGCCTTGCTCTGGCATGTCACCAGCCATATCCCACTGTCCAGCCTCAGTTTCCACATCTGTACACCAGGGGATGTTAGCTGGAGTGGATGAGAGAAGCTGAGGTGGCCTTTAGTCCCAAGTCTGCCAGGGCATGGGCACTTTCCACTGTGGCATTTGGTCCCGGAGCTTCATTACTGGGCAGGGGGACACGCCTGGCTTCTGGGAGCTGCCCCCATTCCAGCCCTTTGTCCCAGGGAAACTGCTAATCGTGCCTCCTTTAATCCCCATAAGTGTCTGGGTAAGGCGATAAGTACGAGTCCACCCTGGTGACGTGCCCTTATTTTAGTTGGGCTGAAATGGCTTTGCTGAGACCTGGGGAGGGGTCTGCTTAGGGAGCCACCTCTGTGCTTGAGCCTGACACCCAGCCGGAGATGGGAGACGTGCTTCCTCCTTTACCCCCGAAAGGTGCCAATTGTAACATTCTCTGCGTTCTTCCCTCCCTCCCTCCACACGCCAGACTGGACCTGTACCGGGCCTCGGGTAAATTTGAGCTTCTCGATAGAATTCTTCCCAAACTCCGCGCAACCAACCATAAAGTGCTGCTGTTCTGCCAGATGACCTCTCTCATGACCATCATGGAAGATTATTTTGCATATCGTGGCTTTAAATACCTCAGGCTCGACGGTTAGTAGGGACCAGGAAGATGGTTGTTAAGGGGTGTCTGGGGCTGCCACAGCCGCTCGCCGGTGCGCCTTCTCGCGTGGGGCCAGGCGAGGCCGTGGACTCCAGTTCCAGTAGCCAGCGTGGGCCCGGCTGCACACTGAGCACCTTGGCCGTGGGCGCGCGTTGGCTGAGGGGCTGGGTCTCCTGACCGCCAAGCTGGTGGTCTTTCTGCTGTGATGCTAGGTCCGATGAGGAAGACTCACTGTTTTAGTTGGAAGTGACTGAGACCACTATCCCATGGGCATAAGGGAAAAAGCATTGATAGACTCACATAGCTAAAACCCCACGGGTTGTTCTGGCTTTAGGCATAGCTGGATCTAGGTGCATAGATGCCTGAGGGACTGGCCTCCCTCTTGGCTTCTTCCTCTGGCTTCTCTTTCCCTGCTCAGTGTCCCAAGCAGAGAGGCCACAGAGATCCCGGCTGGCTCTCATTTAGCTATCGTGCACCACGTGTCACGAGTCAGGCCTGGAGCTGGAGTCAGACTCAGCGTCAGGTGCTGAGCGTGTGAAGCAGGCGCTGCAGGGGCCAGAGCAGCAGCTGCCTGGGGAATGCTCAGTCCCACTCCGTGTCCTCTGGTCCCTCATGGAAAAGTCGCCATGTTTGTTTCTACTTTCCTCCCAGCTGCTCTGCTTAAGGGAACTCTGGCAGGAAGATGCTGGCAGCATGCAGGACGTGTGGCCCCACACTTTAAGTGGGTCAGGAGGGCCCCGGCCCTCGAACGGGGTTCCCCTCCCTCTGTCAGCCTGTGGGCATGCACGGGGCTTACTGGAAACATGAGCTTGGCAGCTACTGGGACAGACAAGGCTCAGCAGGTTTCTCTTCCCCTACGTGACTTCTCAGAGCCTTTGTCTGAGCTCTCATGCAAAGATGTCCCAGACTGCTGCACCCCTCCATTCCCGAAGTTTCTCAGGCCGCGTACCTATGGCTGCTGGGCTGATGAGCCCCCAGGGAGAGCCCAGCTCCCACCCTCCCCAGCACCCAACTGGCTACCCCATTTTTCCCTTCTCTCCTTAATGCTCCACAGGGCCGAGGACTTTGGTCACCTTGGCCAGATCTGCCCCCCAGCACTAGGCATGGTTATGGGTGCAGAGTAGAAAGTCTATGAAGAGAGCAGGGGAAGTGAAGGAGCTCTGTGGAATGTTCTGAGACTGGATCTCCCACTGGTAGGGTGGTGAGCGTTGGGGCACAGGCTGGTGTCTGGGGAGCCGGGGCAGCTGGGGGCACGGCTGGAGCCCAGGGGAGGGGAGGCGGGGGCGGATGCCCGGGCTGGAGCGGGCAGCGGGCTGCGGCACTATGCCAGGGCACGTGTAGACCAAGAAGCGATCCACTGTCATTTCATCACCAAATGACTCCCCATTGCCAAGGGCTCCTTTCGTCTGAGCTGCCGGCAGCCCAGGGAGCTCAGCCACCCTTTGACGTTGTCAGTGCTGAGGGTCAGTGTCATGGGCTGTCCCCTGAGAGCCCCTCACCAGCTCCTCTTCTGGGGCGCAAGGGGCACTGATCATGCTGGAAAGGAGTTAGTCCCCACTGGAAGGTTCCATGTTCTGCCGATAGAGGATTGTCTTTGTGAACTGCCAGAACCCATTGCAGTGGTGCTGGGAGTGGGTGTCAGCCCTCCAGCCAGAGGCTCGTTCCCCGTCACTCTCCACCCATCCCGCGGTCCCCTGTGCGTTTTGGGTTGGGGGTTACCAGCACCATCTGTGGTGGTAGCGGCCACGATGACAGTGTGAGTTGCCTGCCAGGCCCTGTGCTCCAGCCCAGCCCCCTCAGTTGTCTGGTGGCACCCCGTTTATACACAGGCAGGGCCCACTTTGATCCTGGGACAGGGAGAGTGGTATTCAGTAGTGACACATTAAATCCCAGTCACATGCTCATCATAGTCACAGCCTCGAGTTGAGCGTGCAGAACTTTGGCTCATGTGGCCCTGGGGGACACTGGTGGACACTGGTGCTGCCATCAGAAGCAAGCGTTCCTCAGCGTCTCCTCCCCGCCCCCCTGAGGTCACCCTGCTGACCTCGTGCTCCCTGTGCCGGCAGGAACCACGAAGGCCGAGGACCGGGGCATGCTGCTGAAGACCTTCAACGAGCCCGGCTCCGAGTACTTCATCTTCCTGCTCAGCACGCGCGCTGGGGGGCTCGGCCTGAACCTCCAGTCGGCCGACACTGTGATCATCTTCGACAGCGACTGGAATCCTCACCAGGTAAAAGCAGGCTGGGGCCCCAGGTGCGAGAAGGGAGGGGGTGCCCGCGAGGTGTCCTGAGTGTCCTCTGGCCTCCCTGACCACCTGCTGGGACCTCGTTAGGTCCCAGGGAGGAGGACGGAGAGGCTGGATCCTGCTCCGTTTCTCCAGGTAAAGAGCTTTTCCCTCTGACCCAGCAAGCAACACGTTCCACTGTTGCTTCTAGAAAGGAAATCCTGGAATTGGGAAAATGAGAAGAAAGTGGGAAATGCCCTAATCCGACTCATCACCACGGTGCAGCCCTGGCACTTGGTTCTGCAGGTGCACACACACCTGCGCTTTTCAAAACAAAACGCGACCAAACTCTATGTGGTTTGTTTCCTGCCTCTCCCCGTATGTGACCACGTACCCCATGTGCACCCCCGTGCCCTGGACACCGGTGCGTGCTGTTTCATAGAAACGATGGTTTTGAAACAGCCAGAACCTTTCCCAGCATTTCATTATGCAAGCAATACATTCTCGTTATTTCTTTCTTTCTTTTTTTTTTTTGAGACAGAGTCTCGCTTTGTTGCCCAGGCTAGAGTGAGTGCCGTGGCGTCAACCTCGCTCACAGCAACCTCAAACTCCTGGGCTCAAGCGATCCTCCTGCCTCAGCCTCCCGAGTAGCTGGGACTACAGGCATGCGCCACCATGCCCGGCTAATTTTTTCTATATATTAGTTGGCCAATTAATTTCTTTCTATTTATAGTAGAGACAGAGTCTGGCTCTTGCCCAGGCTGCTTTCGAACTCCTAACCTCGAGCAGTCCGCCCACCTCAGCCTCCCAGAGTGCTAGGATTACAGGCGAGAGCTACTGCGCCTGGCCTATTCTCATTATTCTTAAACACAAATACTGATGACAAAGTCAAGAGTCCCCTTTTCCCTTCCATTCCAACCCTGCTGTCTTCCTCGCCTCTGCCTGCTGTTTGTCTGGGGCACGTGCCTGCTGAGATCGCCATGTATGCCGCGTGACCCGGCACGCGCCTCTTTGTTTAATTGTCGGTGCCGACCGCCTCTCCTCGAGAGTGCGCGTGTGAAGGTGCCCAGCCATCTGACCGGCTGCCAGCCGTCCCGGCTGATGGCCGCCCAGGATGTTCACATTTAAGCCCCAGTTGGCAGGCATCTGGCTTTTCTGTTTGTCAGCCTGCGCCCCAGCCCCTTGGGCACCTTCTTGTCCCTGTCTCGGAGCACTTGTGTGAGGACCACGGGCTGGTCAGAAGTAGGGCTTCTCAGCCTGTAGGAGTGTCTGTCCCCTTCAGGTGTTGGTTGTTTCTGCCAAAGTGGTTTCATTCCTCTGTCAGGTTTTGATCGTGCCCTCACCTGCAGCCAGGGGGCGCTGGCATTCGTTGATTACCTTGCAGTGTAGCCTGTCCAGTGGGTGAATGGCCTGGTGGTCACTAGTGTCCCTATGATCAGTCTGGGGTGTAGTTCCTGCCCAGACCCCAACCCTGATGACTGGCCAGTTTCTCAGGGTGACCAGGGCATGCCTCCCCAGTCAGCAGGCAGGGCCTCTGTGGACCCTGTTGTCCACCACGCTATGAGGCCTCTGAAGCCACCTCAGGGCCGGAGGGGTGTCACTGAGAGCCGGCCCTGACAGGAACTGTGCTCACAGTGGGGTCTCAGTGGTGAACACAGTGCACCCAAGTATCCTCCCAAGTGTGGCCTCGGTGGCCCCTATCAGGTGCCAGACTTGAGTTTAGGAGCATTGCTGGTCCCCAGCCTGCCCCGCAGCTCCTGGGCCTGCAGACGGGACTTCCAGGGAGTCTCCTAGGTTCTGCCGTGGGGATAATGATAAAAACACTCACAGCCACAGCTCCCACTTCACTGAGAACTGACTACATTAGTCACAGTCACAGCCCCAACATTTATTCACCCATTTAATCTGCACAATAGCCACGATAGGCGCCCATGTCAGCAGAGTGAGTTCTCAGGCTCAGAGAGCTGAGGCTGGGCTGGGCGCACAGCGAGGATCGGGCACGGCCTGCACCCAACCCGGGTGTCACCATGGCGCTGCCGGGCTTCCGCCTGGGCTGTAGATGATGCAGCTGCCGCAGCGGCTGCCTTGGAGTATGACGCTCTAGGGATTTCGCACTTTCTTCCTGAACATCTGTCAGATCCCAGGAGGTAGAAAGTGCTGCTTCTAGAGGAAGGCCATGAGTGTCTCTCTGTCCCCCAGGGACACGTGGCAGCCCAGGCTCCTGGCCTGTGCAGCGGCAGGTTGGGGTGGGCAGAATCGCCAGTGCTTGGTGGCACACGTCAGAAGGCCGCCTTCCCCTTAAAGATGTACGGGCTTCGCTCGGGACTGACCGCCGTCTCCCCGCAGGACCTGCAAGCGCAGGACCGAGCCCACCGCATCGGGCAGCAGAACGAGGTGCGCGTGCTCCGCCTCTGCACGGTCAACAGCGTGGAGGAGAAGATCCTGGCCGCGGCCAAGTACAAGCTCAACGTGGACCAGAAGGTGATCCAGGCCGGCATGTTCGACCAGAAGTCGTCCAGCCACGAGCGGCGCGCCTTCCTGCAGGCCATCCTGGAGCACGAGGAGCAGGACGAGGTGAGCCCAGCGCCGGCCCCGACCCCTCCCCGGCGTGAGTGGTGGACGCATGAGCGGCTTTCATTTTTGTTTTTTTACCTTTTTTGCACTCTTATTTTTTTTTTGCATCCCTTTGGAGTAAAGGGAGTGTGGGCTGAAAGGAAAGAGGATGAGTACTTGCTTTTTCTTTGAAGTGGTTTTTTTTTTCTAAACTGCTGGTGAAAGACGCCGGATTGACAGCCCTGGAGACTGAAGTCCTCTATTTATCCACAGAGCAGACACTGCAGCACGGGCAGCGGCAGTGCCAGCTTCGCCCACACTGCCCCTCCGCCAGCGGGCGTCAACCCCGACTTGGAGGAGCCACCTCTAAAGGTGAGAGGGGTAGTTCAGTCTCCATGCCCATTCAATCCTCGGCTTCTCGGCTGACACGGCCAGCAAGGGCCCTGGTCCCACGGAGCGTGCGTGTGCGTGTGCGTGTGTGTGCCTCTCGCTGCCGTGTGGGTCCCCATCCACCGCAGCCGTGCCGGGACCGCCAGCTCATTCCCACGGACGCCGCCGCTCGCCTCCGAGCTCGGCCACCGCCCACCTCAGACCCTCCGCAGCGCAACTGACGGTTTGCAATCTTGTAGGAGGAAGACGAGGTGCCCGACGACGAGACCGTCAACCAGATGATCGCCCGGCACGAGGAGGAGTTCGACCTGTTCATGGTAAGCACGTGCGGGCTCAGGCGCCCCCTGCTCCATCCACCTCCTGCAGAGCAGGTCTCGGTGACCATGGCGCTATCCCCAGCAGGTCACGGGGCTGGGGTCAGCTCTGGCGTGGCCCACCCTTTCATATCCAACTGACCCATCTCTAAGATCTGGTCTCCTAAGTGTGTCATGGGGCGGGTGGCACACACACCTGCAGTTCCGTACGTGGCCCCAGACCCACACGTGCTGTTGAGTCTGTGCCGACGGGCCCTTGAGGGCTCCGCTCGCTTTCAGAGGGAGCTGGCGCTGCCTAAGGCCAGCGGGCTGCCAAGGGCCTCGGGCACAGAGCCCCTTGCCCCTGAGTCTGGAGCCCACGATGGCACAAAGTTGGAAGGGGTCTCTCCCCCTGCGAGCATTGTGCCTTTATCACAGCTCTGCCATGGAGCTGCCACCTCTTCCACTCTTTTGTTGGGGTCTGTGGCTTCTCTTCTGCGACCTTCCCGTCGTTTACCGTTATCTCTGGACACATCCCCTCCCAAAGCCCTCGCCGGTCTGGGTCAGACACCCACAACCCCAGGGCTGCCGTTTAACTCCCATGGCAGCGCCAGTCCCCATGGGCAGAGCCAGAGCCCTCCGGAGCCCCGGGTGTCCCGCTGCCCCACCCTGTGCTGATGCCTCTCTCCCTCTGTCCGCCCGCCCGGGCCACCAGCGCATGGACCTGGACCGCAGGCGCGAGGAGGCCCGCAACCCCAAGCGGAAGCCGCGCCTCATGGAGGAGGACGAGCTCCCCTCGTGGATCATCAAGGACGACGCGGAGGTTGAGCGGCTGACCTGCGAGGAGGAGGAGGAGAAGATGTTCGGCCGTGGCTCCCGCCACCGCAAGGAGGTGGACTACAGTGACTCGCTGACCGAGAAGCAGTGGCTCAAGGTACATGCCAGAGAGGGCCGCCGGCTTCTGCGCACCGGCCGCAGGCTGGGCTGGGCGCGCAGGGCCCAGCGCCAGGACACGGGCTTCAGGCCTCGTCCTGACGTCTTCCTTTCGGCTGTGCCAGGTTGGGCTTCGTCAGCATTCGGGAGTCCTCTGACATGTGCCAGGGACGCTCAGGTCCTCCTGACTCCGCTGCTGACCCCCGAACAGCTCAGAGCCCGCTGCTAGGCAAGTCGACCTTTCCAGTCAAGGGTTTGCCTCTCCTTGAGGTTGGAAATTGTGTTGCCGATCTCAGCAAGGTCAGGCTTTCCCAGTGCCTGTCAAGCGGGAAGCCACAGTGACAAATTAGTGACCGACCGTTCTCCTTGTCAGGTGGCTGGGAAAGGGGCAGACAGCCTCACTTTGGGCACCTCACCCCTGAGACCTGCTCCCTCCTTGCTCAGTTGGGAGGACAGACGGTTTGAGCTCCCCACCCAGCCCTGTGGCCCCCGGAGCCCAGCTGGCCCTGCACAGGGCTCACAGCTGCTCGTGGAGCTGACAGGAAGGCTCGTTCTCAGCAGGTGGCACCTGGCCCTGCAGCAGCAGCAGCTGCAGACGCTGAGTCAAAGCTGTGGGCGCCCTGCAGGCCTCTGACTCAGCCCCCACCCCCACAACGGCCCAGAGTGCACTGTGCGGTCCCCAGCACTGCAGCTGTGGTGACAAAGCAGACCTTGTCCTACCCGGGGCTCTGAGTGCCGAGGTAATGATTCAGAACCCATCCCTGAAATTGTGTCATAAAATTGTCCCCAAGCAACAATTCCGAGAAGGCAGGTGGCGGCTTTTGGCTATACCGTGCTGAGTGCCACACCCAGGAATATGCAGTGCGACCCTGCCTGTATGGCAGGCAGCCCCAGTCCCCTCTTGGGAGCTCAGAACCCATCAGATACGTGAGCTTGCCCGCCGCGCCGCGCGTGAAAGGGGGTTGGTGAAACAAGCAGGAAACCAGTGGACATTGACGACACACCATCCCACCCCGCCGTCCGCCCCTTAGCACGCAGAATGCTCCAGGACCGAGCAGACCTGTGCGGAGAGGGAACGTGGACACCTGCGGGAGTGTCACCAGCCCTGCGTTTTTGAGGCAGTGGGAGCCTTTTAAACTTAGAATCAGCCCATATGCTGATGTTTCTTGCACATTATTTTGAGAGATAACTTACATGCCATACAATTCGCCCTTTTAAGGTGTACAAGTCTATAGTTTCTTGTGTGTCCATGGAGTTGTGCAGCCATTACCACAGTCACCTTTAGGACACTTTCATCACCCCTGGAGAAGCGCCGTCCCATTTCCCCTCATTTATTCATTCTCCCCAGCCCCGAGCTCCTTGTCCTCTTTCTGTGTCTATGGCTTTGCTTGTTCGGGACATTTCCCACTAGGGGCGTCATATGATGTGTAATTCTTTAGTGTTGGGCTTTTGTCACATAGCATCCTTTGGAGGATTGTCTGTATCATAGCACGTGTCAGTGCTTCATTCTCTTATCGCATTGTGTGGATGTGACACATTAATGCCTTTCCATCATTAGTTGGTGGACATTTGGGTTGTTTCCACTTCTGGGCTATTGTGAATAATATTACCATGAACATTCGTGTACATGGCTTTGTGTGGACACGTGCTCTGGTTTCTTTTCAGTATGTACCTGGAGTGGAATTGCTGGAACAAATGGTAATTCTCTATTTAACCTTGTTAGGAACTTCCAGACTGTTTCCTATAGTGGCGCACCACTGGACGTTCCCACCTGCAGTGTATAAGGTTCCATATTCTCCGTGTCCTCCTGGCACTTGCTGTTCTGTCAGCTGCCATGCCAGCAGACACAGAGTGGCATCTCATTTTGGTTTTGATTTGCGTTTCCCTGATGGCTAATGGCATCGAGTGTCTTCTCATGTGCTTCTCGGCCATTTGTGTATCTTCTATAGAGAAATGTCCATTCACGTCCTTTGCCCATTTTAGAAACATATTTGTCTCATTACTGAGTTGTAGGAGTTCGTTACAAGTCCCTTATCAGACACGAGTTGTAAATATCTCGTCCCATTCCATGGGTTCTCTTTTCGCTTTCTTAATGCCATCCTTTGAAGCACAAAAGCTTTTAATCGTACTTCGATTTTATCTGTTTTCCTTTTTTACTTGTGCTTCAGTGACTTATCTAAGAAACCATTGCCGAGCCAAATGTCACGAAGCTTTACCCCCGTCTTGTCCCACCATGTTTTCTTCTAGGAGTTTTATGGTTTTACCTCTTACATACAGATCCCTGTAAGGTCCATTTTGAGTTGAGTTTTATACGTGGTGTGAGGTAGGGCTCCAACCTCGTTCCAGTTGTCCCAGCTCCGTGTATGAAAGAGACTGCTCTCATCTTATTGAGCACATTTTGTGCATTATATTCAAATCCAGTTTTGAGAACTACAGAACAGGCACTGTCTGTGATTCTGGTTGGTGTGTGATTAGTACTACTTTCCAAGCAGCCATTTTGGTGCCTTCCAGATGCTTCTCAGCCTTGGCCTGCTGGGCTGACCCCCTGTGTTTTCTTCCTAGGGCTGCCATAATACATTACCATGACCTTGGCAGCTTAGGATGACAGAAATATATTTTCTCACTGTTCCAGAAGCAGGAGTCTGAGTTGAAGTACTGGCAAGGCTGTGTTCGCTCCCAAGGCCCAGGGTGGGATCCTTCCTTGACTTTTCCAGCTTCTGGTGACCTGGGCATCTCTTGGCTTGTGGCAACATCACTCCAGTCTCTGCCTCCATCTTCACGTGACCCTGTCCTCTGTGTCTCTCTGTGCTTCCTTCCTATCTCCCGTGAACACACACTCATTGGATTTGGGGCCCACCCTGATGCAGGGTGGTCTTATCTCGATCCTTGTCTAAGTATGTCTGCAAAGACCCCGTTTCCAAGTAAGGCCACACTGAGCTAGCAGGTGGACATGAACTTGGTGGGCACCGCTAAGCCCACTCCTGGGTCGCACGGGACCTTCTCTCCATCCCTCCTGTTTGCTGCACCCCCGCCGTGCTGCGCCTTTGGCCCGGGCGCCTCGCCCCACTGCTGCGTCCCCAGCACCAGGCCCAGTGCCCAGCTCTCTGGCACAGCCGTAAGTGAGAGATGAATGACCAGCCATCCCTTTGGGTCCAGGCCCAACTCCCTGCTCTGCTCTCAAGATCCCTCGGGAACCCTGGCTTCCATGTACTATGTTTTAGGGATAAAATATACAAGTGACTTATTAGCATTGAAAATTAATAAGTAGGGCTGCTCTGGAGGTTGAGGCAGGAGGATCACTTGAGCCCTGATGTTTGAGACCAACCTGGGCAACGTAGCAAGACCCCATCTCAAAAAACAAGAAGAAAATAAGAAGGGAATCTCTTAAAATGAAGTGTTCATGTCCATGTCCTATACGTCAGCAGCTTTACCACAAGGAATCTATATCAAAGAAAGGCAGTTGTCGATAGCAGCATTACTTAGAATAGAAAGAAAAAAGGAAACGAGCTAAATGACCAAGAACAGGAGAGTTCAATTAGGACGCTTTGTGCCCTGAATCAGTAAACAGACATAAAACAGTCACGTTGTAGAAAACGGCAGGAAACAATATCCCTGGCCCAGTGCGCAGTGTGGAGCGTGGCTACAGTTCCAGCGTTGCCTGCAAATGTGCACGTGTGCATCAAGCGTGGGGAGAGTTCTGGGGGTGGGCAGTGACAATGGGCGCACAACACTGCGGTGCATAACGTGGCCCAGCTGTATACTTAAAATTGGCTAACGTGGCAGATTTTATATCATATACAACTTATCAGAATTAAAAAAAAACCCAGCTGTTTGAGAGACTGACGTAGGAGGATCACTTAAGCCCAGGAGTCCAAGCCCAGCTTAGGCAACGTAGAGAGACCCTGTCTCTAAAAAAATAAATAATTTTTGTGTGTGTGTGTGTGTGTGTGTGTGTGTGTGTGTGTGTGCCGTGACTCAGATAAATAAATAATTTTTTTAAAATCTGAAAAAATATATTTGTGGAGAGTCTGGAACAGAAGTGTAATGTTGTCACCTCTGGGTACCTATCTCTGTACAGTGAGGATATTTGTGTTTTGGTTTTTTTTTTTTTTTTTTTTTTGGAGACAGGGTCTCCCTCTGTTGCCCGGGGCTGGAGTGCAGTGGCACGATCATAGCTCACTACAACCTCATACAACCTCATGCTCCTGGGCTCAGGTGATTCTCCTGCCTCAGCCTCCCAAATAGCTGGGACTATAGGTGTGCGTCACCACGCCCAGCTAATTTTTCTATTTTTTGTAGAGGTGGGGTTTTGCTCTTGCCCAGGCTGGTCTCGAACTCCTCACCTGAAGTGATCCCCCTGCCTTGGCCTTCCAAAGAGCTAGGATTACAGGTGTGAGCCGCCATGTCCCGCCCAGGGACATCATGTTTTAAGGGCAGCCTTGGGTGGGTGGGGTGCCCGCTGGGGGCAGTGCTGGCCTTTCACTGCAACTCAGACCTCGTGTGTGTGGCGCCCCGAGCCAGCCACACTGGAAGGACACCACGTGCTAGGGCCCTTCTCCCTGCCCCAGCTGGGCCCCTGGGTTTGCGTCGTGGCCTCTGCTTGTCGACCTGGGTTCTGGCTGTCCTATTTTACTACTATTGACCCTGAAGGCCATCGAGGAGGGCACGCTGGAGGAGATCGAAGAGGAGGTCCGGCAGAAGAAATCGTCGAGGAAGCGCAAGCGGGACAGCGATGCCGGCTCCTCCACGCCGACCACCAGCACTCGCAGCCGCGACAAGGATGATGAGAGCAAGAAGCAGAAGAAGCGTGGGCGGCCACCTGCCGAAAAGCTCTCCCCAAACCCACCCAACCTCACCAAGAAGATGAAGAAGATCGTGGACGCCGTGATCAAGTACAAGGACAGGTAAGTGGAGGAGGGGGGCAGGCGCGTCTGCAGGGGCCTTCCCCGCCTCTGGGCTCCGGCCTGGGGGCTGGCGTTCATTCAGGCCTTCACACACGTGACTGAATTTCTGTGCAGAGCACACAGTCTGGAACAGGGAGGCATGTGAGCACTATCAGCGGTGACGAGGGAAAATAGCACATGGCAGGGAGGAGAGACGGGTGCAGGTCTCAAGGAAGTGACGTTCGAGCGGAGCTCTGAGGAAGGGACGGTCTGGGGAGGATTCTCCAGCACTGGCCCCTGCGGGGTCTGGGACAGGGGAGCCTGAGGGGGACAGAGGAAGACTGAACTGAAGGGTGATGAGCTCTGATCACGTGGCCAGGGGGACGGGGGCAAGGAGGTCACACAGCTGGAGCAGAGCAAGTGGCAGTCCGCTTCCAACCCCATGCCCTCCCTGTCTTCCTGTGCCATCTCGGGCCGCCCACGTGTTGGGAAGACATAGGTTGCACTGCTGGCCTCGCTACAGGTTCTGGGGTCCCTGACTTCTTGGACACATGGCAGATACAAGCCAGCACGTGGTTTCAGCTGTGGCCGGAGCCCAGCGGGGCATCACAGGTGTTCGTGGACCATGCGTCCCACTTGAATAAGAAGAAGCAAGTAATGGTTCCTGGTGGCTCTCCCAGGAGATGTGTGCAGGTTCCACCAGCCCAGGGCAGGTCGTGCGGAGCCAAGCGGGAGGCAGCAGGGGGTGCAAGTCCCGCTCCTGGCCGGGACTCGCTCAAGCTTCTCCTCAGTGTCTCATTCCACGTTCTGGCACCCGCTGGCCGATATGACTGTCCCTGTAACGGGCAGGTGGGTTGTGCAGTTGGTCATGAAGCAAAGCGTGGGAGAATTTTATGTCGGAGGGAAAAGCAGCTTGGTGTGAGTCCTCGTGCATCAGTTGGGAAGAATCTTTACCAACCTGAAACTGTAGGGGGTGGTGATGGTTGTAGTATCTAGATTAATGGGTTCAAATTGCCCTTTAAAAAGGCTCTTTTATTATTGGAAAAGAAACACACGATGAAGTGAAAGGAGACATTCAGGTTTAACTGCTAGATCTGAAACTGTAATGTGTGTCAGTATTAGGAAAAAATATTGACTCTGATTTGCAAACTTTACCTTTGAAGCAAAGTCCACAAGGAGGAAAGTAAGCGGATGATTTAAAATGCAGAATACTTATTTAAAGTAGGGAACTTGGCTGGGCACAGTGGCTTACACCCATAATTTCAGCACATGGGGAGGCTGAGGCATGAGGATCGTTTGAGCCCAGGAGTTGGAGGCTGTAGTGAGCTACAGTGACGCTAGTGCACTCCAGCCTGGGTGACAGAGCAAGACTCTCTAAAAAAAAAGAAAAAATACATAAAATAAAGGAAGGAATTTTATAAAAATCTAATGACAATGACAGACCCGCATGTTTTATTTCTAATAATATGCTTACAAGGGAAACTGAAAATTACCAACATGAATAAGAGCCTTCAAGGCCAGTGGGGAAGGGATGGACTTGTCAGTAAGTCCTACTGGCCTGTGGCTGTCCACGTGCAGACAGTGGACCTTGGCCCGCTGCGCACCGTGCCCATCTGTTCATTTGAAATGGATCATCGACACAAACACGTGAAAGAGGAAACCGTGCTTTGGAACAAAGCGTGAGAGAAAGTCTTCATGGCCGTGGACTAGGCATAGATTTTTTCCGCAGGACCCAAAAGCTTTCACCCATTAACGATTGCTAAATTAGCCTTCACTGAAATTATGCACAGCTGGTCATCCGTCACAGTACGCCCCCGGGAAGTCAGTGAAAACTGTCATAGACTGGGGAAAGACAGGCCAATTTAAAAACACACAAAAGACAGGGACAGACACCTCCTTGAAGAGGACATCTGATGACCAAACAGCATGGGAAAAGGTGCTTGTGGTCATTGCATCGGCATCTAATGTCAAGGAAACACACATGAAAACGGGAGTGACGTGTGCCGGCGCTCTCACCAGGACGGCTGAAATGCCTCTGCGCGTCGGTGAGGACGCGGAGTCAGACCTTACTCTCTGCCTGCACAAGGGCACAGCTCTCCGGCAGCGTCTTCGAAAGCTCAGCCTGCGCACGCCCTCTGACTCAGTGACTGCGGCCTTGTCGTATCACCAGGAGGGCTGAGTGCGTGTGTCCACACGTACAAACACGCCGGTGGCAGTGCTGGTCCGAATCTCCCCAAACAGCAGTCAGCCCTGTGTCCTTCTGCAGGGGAAGTGGCCCGGTCACGCAAGGGGAGTTCTGATCGCCGTGAAACAGATAGACCACTGCTGCCCGGAAGCGTCCTAGGCTTTGCTGAGTGAAGGAAGCTGGACGCTGAAGTGTACCCGCTTGAGTTACACGAGTTTCAGAAGCTGATCCACAGTGGTGGGTGTCCAACAGTGGTTATCTCAGATGCGGAATTAAAGGAAAGCTGTGTGAGGGGCCTTCTGGAAAACTGGGAATATTCTCTCTGCAGATCTGGGTGTGTGCTTGAAAACATCTGCTAAGGTGTACACATTTGAGATATGTGTGCTTCCCTATATTGCGTTGTACTTCAGTTTAAAAAAAAAAAGGCTGGGTACAGTGGCTCACGCCTGTAATCCCAGCACTTTGGGAGGCTAAGGTAGGAGGATCACTTGAGACCACAAGTTTGAGGTGACAGGGAACTGTGATCGCACCACTGCATTCCAGGCTGGGGAACAAAGTGAGACCCTGTCTCTGAAAAACAAACCAACCAACCTCACATCATGTTCTTCTAGATGGGTTCACAGACCTGGGAGTTGTCCATTACACAAATAACTGCATTGAGATTACAAGTGGGGCAACAAACGTGATTATCAAAGGAAGCTTCCCGAGTGCCAGAAATGTTTTGTTCACAAGCAGGGCAGCTCCGTCTACTCACTGATCGCAGTGTGGTTGGCTGGTGGTTGCACAAGAGACCAAGCAGGGCACATCAGCTCAGGAACGACTGTCACGTTCTCTGATTAGAAATCTGCCTCATTTGCCAAATCATTTCATGGTTGATGTTTGGATACAAAATTGGTATCTTCCGTGGATATTTCTGGCATTCTTCACGGAAACTGAGGAAAACAGCATGATGTACAACCTGGTATAAGGTTTGGAAACAGTCCCCAAGACACGCCTGCTACTTCAGTTATTCTCTAGGATTCTGGAACTCACTGGAAGCTGTCACTCTCCTGGTTCCAGTTTGCTGCAGATCAGACTCAGCCGGGGGAGGCACGGCCGGGGCAGGCCCAGCACAGCTCCCTGGAGCTGCAGGCAGAGCTGACTTTCCCTGATGACGCTGAGACCCTACCACAGCTCTGCCAGCATAGAAGCCCTGGCGTCCGCTTGTTGCTGGAACTCGGTCACTCTTGTCTCCAGCCCCTCCGCAGGCCTAGATGAAACTGTATGACCCGAAGCCCCCATTCCTGCCCCAAATCACCTCCTTAGACTGTCTGGTCCCAAGGACACCTTGTCAGGTACCACATTTCCAGGGTTTAGAGATCACCTCCCAGGAGCCAGACTGCATTTGGGACAGAGTTACATTCTTTATGACACCCCTGTCAGATACCTGGAATGTTACGACTGCCACGGCAGGTGGCGCTCATGAGTCATGTCCGGCCCCTCCTCAGCCCAGCTCAGCAGAGCCACACTGGAAAGAGTTTGAGTGGAATCAGATGACACATAGCATAACTGCTCACTTTTTTTTTTTTTTTTTTTTTTTGAGACAGAATCTCACTTTGTTGCCCGGACTAGAGTGCCGTGGCTTCAGCCTAGCTCACAGCAACCTCAAACTCCTGGGCTCAAGCAATCCTCCTGCCTCAGCCTCCCGAGTAGCTGGGACTACAGGCATGTGCCACCATGCCTAGCTAATTTTTTCTATATTTTTAGTTGGTCAATTAATCTCTTTCTATTTATAGTAGAGACGGGGTCTCTCTCTTGCTCAGGCTGGTCTCGAACTCCTGAGCTCAAACAATCCTCCTGCCTTGGCCTCCCAGAGTGCTAGGATTACAGGCGTGAGCCACTGCGCCTGTCCAACCACTCACTTTTTATCTTAACTTTAACCCCTTGTACTTGCTTACTTTTTTCTCGATTCCTTTATTCTACTTGGGATTTAATTTTTTAAATACCCCAGATTTTATAAAGTGTGACAGTAGAATAAAAAACTGGAGTTTCTTTTCATACAAACTTATTTATTTGGATTTTTTTATATTTCAAATTATACATTCAGAGAGTAATTTTAATCTCTCTAATTTTTGCTAACCGTGTCGAGTCACACTTGACATCCGAGTGCAAAGGGTTATAAATAGTTCCTTTTCAGAAGAGAAAGTGAAATGTAAAAAAAAAATCTTGATTTTTAGATTTTATTTTAAATTTGCTTTCCAGAGCCCTCAAATTCATTGAGCTCTATAGTTGAGTTAAACACAGAGCCCAAAGAGAATGAATTTTTAACGACCTAGTTCTTCATGGACGACGAAGAATGATTACGAGATGTTGTTGACATTTGGATTAAGGGTCAGGAGCCTGCCTCGCCGAGCAGGAGCATGTGCTGCTACTCTCGTCCGAGGGGACCCTCAGTGGAAGTGGGATTGTCCCTCAATGCACAAGCACCAGAGGAGAGACGAGGTTCTGCCAGACACCTGCTGCTCTGTCGGGGCCAGACGATGTGGAGAGCAGGGGCGCCCTTCCCATCAATTGGAATCTTTCCACATGTTACTTTGGATGGTTTGGGGTTTTTCTGCCTTCCTCCACCCTCAGGTTTTTTGGTTTTCATTTTATTTTTGAGACAGGGTCTTGCTCTGTCACCCAGGCTGCAGTGTAGTGGTGCTGTCATAGCTCACTGCAGCCTTGAACTCCTGGGCTAAAGTGATCCTCCTGCCTCACCCTCCCAAGGAGCTAGGACTACAGGCTCTCGCCACCACACCTGGCTTAGTTTTAAATATTTTGTGGAGACCGGGTCTCACTGTGTTGCCCAGGCTGCTCTCAAACTCCCAGCCTCAAGTGATTTTCCTGCCTCTACCTCCCAAAATGTTGGGATTACGGGCTTGAGCCACTGTACCCGCCCACAGGTTGTATTAATATTTTAACGTCAGTGGAAGCGTGTTTGATACTACCTTTGTATTTGCGTCATCATAGGTATACAGTTGTCTTTTGAAAGCCCTTTGTTTGCATTCAGATTCACTGCCGCTGTGCCCATCCTTCCCAAGGCCCCTCGTTGCTGTGTGGGTGGCATCCCTGGAGTGTCACAGTTCTCGCCCGTATGCACGCGGCCCAGTGAGAAGTCCTTCCTGCTGTGGGGCCACACGGGGAAAGCTTGGAGCGCGGCGTGGTCCCATGTGAGCAGCGCTGGCCTGGCTGGTGCAGGGGCAGGGGTGGCTCTGGCAGGAAGTGCCACATAAGCAGAGCAGGAAGGATGAGCAGGGTCCACCAGGATGAGAGGAGGAACGAGTGTCTCCGGCAGAGGGGACAGCACGTGCAGAGGCCAGGAGACCAGAGGGCATTGTTCTCCCGTGACCGGAGGGGGCCGTGGCCTTGCAGGGGACACGCTAGCTCCGAGGGCTTTGCAGGGGACCCAGGCCACAAACCTGCCCATGGCCCAGAACACTTCTCAGTGATTTGAAATTTCAAACCACATTGAGGAACCTGTCAAGAATTGAAACCAGAGTGAAGAAATTAATTTGCATGTGGGAGCTTTTACTATAAAATAGGAGCGGTACAAAAAAAGGGCACAGGCTCCTAGGTCGGGTTGGAACTTGTCCCAGGGCCATGTGTGCTGCCAGTTGGTGTTTTTGTGCCTGGGTCCTTGGGAAGAAATCAGCAGCTGGTGGTCGAGGCACTTGAGCCACCGTCTCCAAGAGCCACGGCAGCGAGCATGTGTCACAGGGCACCCCCTGATTGAGTCTGGGAAGGGTTCAGAGAAGTGCAGCTGCTGGACGGCACTGCCTGCGCAGACAGGCGGCAGAGCACGCCCCACGGAAGCCCCGTGGCCGCCGGCTCACCCGCCACAGCCGCAGGCCAGAGCTGCTGCTGCTGCAGTGAAGACCACGCGTTCGCTAGTCAGTGGTGTTGAACCTGAACTTGATGGTTGTGCTGAGGCCATGTTCGCATCCTTGTTAGGAGACACATGCTGATGGTTTCAGGGCTGCAGGGAATGATGTCTGCAGTTTACATTCAGACAGCTCAGAAAGATGGTGAAGGCTGCACACTGCCCAGCCGGAGAGCCTCAGCAGGGCTCTGTGCCCGCCCCCTCCCACCCCCCACCCCCCCGCGGGCCATGTAGAGGCTTGAGTGTCACAGAGATCAGAGTTCCACACCTGGAAACTGTGTCTCAGTTTCCAAAGCTTGCAGCACAGCAGTGGAAGTCCTGTGGTGGAGTTATTTACACAATAAAAGGAACTCAGGCAGCTGGATTACAACAGTTGAACAGTTAAAGTTAAAATACGTGTTTGGGTGCAGCGGCTCATACCTGTAATCCTAGCACTCTGGGAGGCCGAGGCGCGTGATTGCTCGAGGTCAGGGGTTCAAAACCAGCCTGAGCAAGAGCGAAACCCCGTCTCTACTAAAAATAGAAAGAAATTAATTGGCCAACTAAAAAGATACATATAGAAAAAATTAGCTGGGCGTGGTGGTGCATGCCTGTAGTCCCAGCTACTCGGAAGGCTGCAGCAGGAGGATCATTTGAGCCCAGGAGTTTAAGGTTGCTGTGAGCTAGGCTGATGCCACGGCACTCACTCTAGCCTGGGCAACAAAGTGAGACTCTGTCTCAAAAAATAAAAATAGAATACATGTTTAACCTCAAAGCTTAAGCCAGGATGGGTACAGACAGAAGCACGAGTGTGTGGAGTCAGGAGCCGGAGGCCTGGCTCCTTAACCCCCTGCCCAGTGCCCCTGCAGCCCTTGGTTTCCAGATGGCCCTGTGTTCCCTTGTGCCCTGGTTTCAGGACCCTGCCACTTCTGGGGGGACTTGAGGCAGCCTCTGACTCAGAGCCCCTCAGCACTCCAGGAGCTGCCATAGTGATAACAGGGACACTAACGCTGATTGGGAAGAACACACTGCACGCCTCCCAAGCCGCCCTCCACAACCCCTGCAGAAAGTGGCCTTGGCCTTGTGACTGACTCCACTTGCCTCTGGCCTCAGCGACCTGGGGGATCCCGGGCTCGCTTTGCCTTTCATCGGCATCTCCCCCCTGGTGCTGAGAAATGTTCTTGTCATTGCCACATACCTTTGGTCTCAGTGCTCTGTTTGGGTCGTGTGAAAGCGCAATCGATGCCAAACCCAGATCATAATCCAACTTGAGCCTCATGCCGTGCTCAGTGTCCCACCTCTGGAGTAAGAGTATCACACTAAGTCAGGCATCCTCAGACTACGGCCGCGGGCCACATGGGGTGTTTTTGCCCGTTTTTTTTTTACTTCAAAGTAAGATATGTGCAGTGTGCATAGGAATTTGTTCATAGTCTTTTTTAAACTAGAGTCTGGCCCTCCAGCGGTCTGAGAGACAGTGAACTAGCCCCCTGTTTAAAAAGTTTGAGGACCCCTGCACTAAGTGGTTTCCAAACTTGGGATACACGGGCAGGCATCAGAGTTTCTTAAAACTTGAATTTGGATTTCATTGTCTAAGTATATTAAACCCATGATAAGAAAAGATGCCCCCAGCTGTGGTGTTGTCTCCTTAGAATCTGCCAGCTTATTAGAAATATTGGCACTTTGGAAACTTCCAGTATCATAGCCTGCAACACAGCCCCTCCCGCCTCTGTCTTTACTGGAAGCCTGTGCTGAGCTCAGAGGGAGGTGGCTTCACTCCATGCCCATTGCCCAATTAATTCATTGGTGAGTTTCATTTCGTCCTCCTCATGCATGAGTCGGAGCATTTCCTGCATCGCACAGATACAGATCCGAATCCACTCTCCCGTAGGGGTGGACACTCGGCAAGTGGAAGCTCATGTTTCTAACTCTCACGATAATACTTCACTTTATGTTGTATCAAAAAATTGAACCTAGAAAATAAGTTTGGGCCGGGTGCGATGGCTCACGCCTGTCATCCTAGCACTCTGGGAGGTCGAGGCAGGAGGATTGCTCAAGGTCAGGAGTTGAAGCCAGCCTGAGCAAGAGTGAGGCCTCGTCTCTACTAAAAATAAAACTAAATTAATTGGCCAACTAAAAATATATAGAAAAAATTAGCCGGACATGGTGCCGCATGCCTGTAGTCCCAGCTTCTCAAGAGGCTGAGACAGAAGGATTGCTGGAGCCCAGGAGTTTGAGGTTGCTATGAGCTAAGCTGTCGCCATGGCACTCTATCCCTGGCAAGAGAGTGAGACTCTGTCAAAAAAAAAAAAACAGAGAGGTAGTGCTGTGATCCATTTGCCATGTCTGCTGTGGTCAGAGGAGTCACAGCAGAGGTCAGTAAACCAAATCTGCAAATCAGAAAAAAAAAAAATCCAGCCCACCACCTGTTTATGTACAGCCCATGACTTAAGAATGGCTTTTTTAGATGATTTTGAGAAAATCAAAAGAATATTTCATAAGTGCAGATTAGATGAAATTCAGATTTCAGTATTCATAACGTTTTTTTGGGCCACCGCCAAAGCTTTTTCATTCGTGCACTGTCTTTGGTTCCTTTCCTGCGACAGTGGCGCAATTGAGAAGTTGCAACAGAGACTGTGGCCCACCAAGGCTAAGATACTTAGGCTGGCTGTTTACAGAAAACATGTGTTGGCCCTCGATTTAGAACAATGAATGAGAAATGTGGCAGGAAGCTCCACGACATAGCCCAGGCACAACGTAGCCCAGGCAGCATGTGCTCGAGTCCTGCCTGCCACAGCTTCCCGTGTGTCCTCAGCCAGCCCTCATAACCTGTCCGGTTCCTCCATCCATTAAGAGGATACGGATGGCTGTCTCTTGGGGGCTGACGGCTCCTGTCCTATTTAAGGGGCTCTTGGTCTCTTACAGTTCTCTTTGTTCCTTCTCCTCGTGTCATTTTAAGGACAAACCCAATTATATTACTTGAAGGGACAGGTCAGTTGGGACTTTTCAACTCTGTACTTCACACCCACTCAGGCGGAAGGGAGGAGGCTTGGAGGCTGTGGAGGGACCTTCAGCAGCCCCTGGCAGACTCCTCTTTGGAACCAGAGCCTTCCTGCCACCTCTCCCCTTGCCCCATACAGTTTTGTCCGGCCCATGGCTACCATGGCCCCGGGCTTCGTCCTCAAGTCCTCACAGTCCAAGAGGACAGAGGACTCTGCTTTGCCCACTCCTGGTGGAAAGTCCCGGGGTAGGGCTCTGATTGGCTGGCTTGGTCCCACCTGAGTCACCGGCCTTGCCCTGGGGGCGGGGATTAGGGTTTGATGACAGGCAGTCCAGCAGTCCCCACCAGAATTCCCTAGTTGGGTGGAATAGGGCAGGTGCCATAGGGAGGCAGTCACTGCGTGGGCAGGTTAAATAATAAAGGTCCCCACCGAGGCTGCTTGGGTGCCAAGGAGAAGGTCCCCCACCCATGTGTCAGACTTGTTGCCACCAATGCTGAGCATGAAACTCCCAGTGGGCTAGACTTGGGGGAGAGGGGGTTCCTGGCAAGGCCTTGGTCATGCTGATCCCCTGCTTTAGATCCTGTCCCTTCCAGTGACAGGGACAGGGTGGAGAGCAAGGTAGAGGAGATCTCTGCTCCAGGCGTTGACGTGCAGAGGCAACATAGTGGCAGCGGTTGTCATCGTCGTGTTGTTGCCAAACCAAGCCAGGAGGCATTAGGGCCGCGATGGTACTTCCTCCCTTCCTGTCTGAGTTGGCTTCACAGGGCTGGTCTACATACCCTCGGATTCTTTCGGGACCCTTTGCTCCCGTTTCCGCCATCGGCAGCCCTTGGACGTGGACTTCCAGGCAGGTCTGTGCCTGCAGCACGTGTCTCCCAGAGACGGAGGCTGACGTGAGCCCCTGGCATGTGCTCCATGCAGGGCTGATGGTCGTTGCTGCTGGGATCTTTTCTGGGACGGGTGGTGTATAAACGACCTCTCGGAGTGGCGCAGTGAGGTCCCTCGGGCTGCCTGCCGAACTCCTGCTCTGCGACCCTGAAACTTCCAGCCTGCGCCACCTTCATTGGGGAAATGTTGGTCTTGCACCCACTGTGCACCGGCCTTCTCGTGGATGCCACCGGTGGAGCAGCAAGTAGCAAGTGATCAGCGCCCTGGAGAAAGGCTCCTTGGGGGGACCAGCCTCACTGCTGATAATGGGAAAGGGGGAAACAGCAAAGCTTCTAGAAGGAGACAGGATCCCTCCTAAGAGACCTGAGGGTAGGCAAGGGTTTCTTTAACAGGACAGGGAGGCAGCAGGTGTAAAAGGAGGTATTGGTATGTTGGGCTAAATTAAAACCAAAGATCCTTTACCAGAGCTCACCATTAAGGACACGCAGACGAGCCGTGGACAGGGGAGGCGTTTGCAATAAATGTGTCCGCCAAGGGACTCCCCGGGGGAGAGTGAACAAAGGATGGGAACAGGCGCTGCTTGGAGGAGGCCAGCGATGCCCCAGCAGCCCTGGAAACGGGTCGGCCTTGTTGCTCAGCGAGGAAGTGAGAGTTGGAGCCTCAGAGAGATTGGGACATCGAGGAAGAGGACAGCTCATCTGGGGCACAAAGGCCCCTCGGTATGTCCCACGGCCGAGCACTTCCCCTCCTGGACCGGCTCCCCAAAGAACTGCAAACCAAACACTGGGCACGCGCGTCCACAGCCCGTGACTTCCTAGCGTCCAATGAGGCTGGCGCATGCCCACCGCGGGAGCAGCTAGTGCACTGGGTGGCGGGGACAGCGGTGACGGAGGGTGCCAGGCCAGGTGCGGGAGCTCCCCTGTGTGATTCTGTGATGTCACGTTCAAGAAGCAGCCGAGCTCAGCCAGGGCCAGAGCCCAGGATGGCCCCTGGGGGTTAGGACCGAGGGGAGAGCGTGGGAGCCCATCATGGTCGCTGAGGATTTGTGCCTTGGCGTTGGAGTGTGGCCCCGAGGGTCAGGGACGGGAGGAGGAGGTGCCTTCGCACTGAGGTGACGGTGGTGCCAGGTCTCCCTGAGGGAGCAGCCCTTTCTCGGGCCCTGGGGTGGGCGTGGGGGGAGACCAGGGGCGCCCCCCGCGGGGAGGACCCTGGGTTTTCCCCTTTGTGAGGGGGCGGCTGCGATGTGTCCCACGGTAACACGGAGCTGTGGAGGGTCAGCGACCAACTGAGGTGGCTTTTGACACCTAACTGCCGCAGCAAGCCCTGGCACGGGCACCGGGGCCTTTCCAGGGAATCCCCGGGATTCAGAGGGGCGTCTCGGCACTGAGGCGCTGAGATGCACTTTAGCACTTGGGCAACTAAAGGCACGTGGCAGCAGCTCTCCAAGAGGTCCCTCCTGGTCCTGGTGCCCCTTCCCTCCGCCACATGTGTCCACACTGACGTCTCTGCACCAGGGAAGGGTCCTCAGACCAGCAACTGAGGGCCTTTATTCCCCAAAGGACATAATTCTCCCAGAGGTCTGCGCCATTCGTGGGCCACAGAGTGAATTGAGTGGGTCACAACTGACATTTCTAAAAAGTGAGACAATAGAAAATCACAGAGCGTGTCGCACTTCATAAGAGAGACTCTTGCGTCAGGGAACTTCTGTTGCTTCCGTTGCTTGTGCCCGTCCTGCATCAGAGGGCAAAACGCAGCCCCTGCTGTGCGTCACGGTCAGAGGTGACATTGTAAGGTGACACTGCCATCGGGAGGAGTGCATTCTTTGCTCAGAGAATGTCGTGGAGGGGAGAACAGACTTGTGGGCTTAGAATAGGGAAGGGCGCAGGCCCCAGCTCTGCCTGGGCCACAGGACTGGCGTTTCCAGAGCAAAGGCAGTTGCATCGTTCTCCCAAGCCCCGGGTCTGACCTGTCAAGGGATAGCAAGTGTTTGCCGTGTGTTCTCACTTTCCTGCGTTGTAAACTGGGTTCACCAATTCTGGGTGCCTGTGGCCAAACCAGCCCCAGCCTACTTACCACGAGAGGAGGACAGCCTGTGGGGCTCCCACTTCCGGATCTGGGACCAGGGGACCCACCGTGCATGGGGCCAGAAGCATCCTGGCAGGAGAGCAGGAGGTGGCACTTCTGTGCACACGCCAGGCCCCCCATGTCCCCAGGCAGAGGCGGGCTGTGTCCCGGCCGGGCAGGGTGTGCTGGGACTTCCAGCTGGCTTCCTTCCTCGGAACGACTGGCACGGCACTGGCACGCACTTCAGAGTTGGGTGCGTGGACAGCGAGCCTGCCCGATGCCTGGCCCTGCGCGAGGGAGGGCGGACAGGCGATGGCTGCGGGGCAGGATTCTGGCCTCATCCGTGGGGTCTGCGTCTTCAGAGGCTGCTGTGTTGGCGGCCGGGTCAGCACCTTCAGGAGGCACAGAAACACCCAGATGAGCGAAAGTTCCCCGGAATCCCGGCCGTGCATGGCCTCATCAGGGAGCCAGGAACCTCCAGTGAGAGCTGGGAAGCCACCTTGTCGTCACTGCCATCTTTGAGGACAGTAAACAGAGATGAGAACGGGGTGTGCTCAGGACCCCCAGACAGACGGCAGACAGCGGATGGGACAGGTGGGCTGCTCTCCCTCTGGAATGTTCTTGAAAAGAACATCAGGAGAGAAGACTGTCGGGACCTGAGTAGGCTCGGCTCGGCAGCAGCACCAAGAAAACAGACGGACCGTCTCTGAAACATGAGGCTGTCTCTACCGATGAGCACACCAGACGACGCGGGGCAGCGCTGTGGTCAGCGTATGGCGCTGCTGGCTGTCCCCAGGCTCTGACACTGGAAACCTGAGTCGTGGAGCAGCCAGAAGGAACCCCAGCCCGAGTGGCAGTTTTTCAGCAGAAGAACCAGGATGACTATAGCCAGGGTGTGGCCAAGACTCCCCTGTTGCAGCCGGGCCCCCTGGACTGACCAGCCGGGGACGCCGGTTCTTCAGGCCAGAGTGCGCGTGACCAAGACAGACAGAGAACCTGCAAGTGAGATTCGTTTTCTCCCTTCATCACCATTGGCCGGTCGGTGATTGAAGCACCTGCTCCCTCTTTCCCTCCCTCCCTCCCCCCTGGGGCTGTCCCCCTGGCTGGGCCCTTCCTCTGGGGCTCCCGGGCCACCAGCCCCAGAAGCAAGGTCTCCCCTTCCCCCACACGACCCAGTAACAGCCAAGAGACAGGTGCAGGAGGCCCAGTCCCATCTCACGGCCACTGGTCTTATCTCTGCTCCTGTGTGGGAACAGGCGCTTCTCGGTGGAAAGGCCTGGAAGTTGGCTGTCACCTGCCTTTAGCCTCTTATGCGCGGGCATCTGTGCTCCTCAGGGCCTTGTCAAATTCTCTGAAGGTTGCAGGACACACAGCACATTTACGGGAGGTGGCATCTCTCTCTGAAAACGTCTGTTAGAGTGTTCCGACCGCCAGCGAGCTCAGTTCGCATCTTGTTTAATGACCGCAATCTGTGGGTCGCTGGAGCACGTTCGGCTCCGCGCCAGGGACACAGCAGCATCTTCTCTGGGGCTGGGGACGTTGAGACAAGTCCCTGGTGAGCTCACCTAGCCATGTGGTTGCCTCTTGGGAATGTTCCAGAAGCCACAAGACAGCAGCCCTTGGGCGAGAAATAACTTTAAACTTCCTTTCCGCTGTGTCCTCAAACGGTGGGGGTCCTGCCGGGCGGGGGCGGGGGGCTCCCCGGGGCAGGCAGCCGGGCCGGGAATGACGCTCGCTGTGTCCTGCCCTGCAGCAGCAGTGGACGGCAGCTCAGCGAGGTGTTCATCCAGCTGCCCTCGCGCAAGGAGCTGCCCGAGTACTACGAGCTCATCCGCAAGCCCGTGGACTTCAAGAAGATAAAGGTAGAGCCGTGGCGTGTGGGGAGGAGGATGGGGACAGCCTGGGCAGGACCTCAGGCCACTGGTTAGGGTCCCGGTCATAGGCTTTTGGGGTTCTTTGTGGCAGAAGGGGTCCCAGCAGCCCAGATGGGGGGAAGTGACCTGAGGGTGCCTACAGCCCCGGCCTCCGTTGTGTGACCGTCACTCCCAATGAGCTGGGCTTCGAGCTTATGCAGAGGAGGACGGGGCTTGGCCGTGTCCTCACAGGCAGCAGGATCCCCGGGCATCTGGGCAGGGTGGGGCCAGGGGTAAGGCCACTCTCCCGCCCCTCAGGAGCGCATCCGCAACCACAAGTACCGCAGCCTGGGCGACCTGGAGAAGGACGTCATGCTGCTGTGCCAGAACGCACAGACCTTCAACCTGGAGGGCTCCCTGGTGAGGCGCCCGCTGGGGTTGGGGCTGGGGCCGGGGCTGGGGCCGGGGCCGGGGCCGGGGCTGGGGCGGGGGGACCCCGCAGCCGGGCAAACCTGCACGCCCGTGGGGCCCTTCTGAGCAATGAGTTCCCAAAACGTTCCCACCACTTGGAATGGTTGCCGATTACAGAAGCAATGCACGTTCCTTGCAGTAGAGGAAGTGGCCTTGGGAGCACCGGGTGTGTCCTGGAATTGTGTCTTCAATGCCCTGGGCAGGGTGCACGCTGGAGAGTGACCCTGTGGCTGGGTCCTTTCCCGCGATGAGATCCGGACACGCTCGTCTTCGACTGGAGGGCGTTTTCCCAAGTGTGTTGGGGGGCGCTGGGTGTTCGCTGGATTCCGCAAAGGCGGGCAGGCACTTGCGGCCAGTCCGAGCCCGGTGGTCCTGACCTTTTGTCCCAGAGCATTCCAGAAGCCTGGTGTTCCCCTCGCACCCTTGGGAGAAGGAGAGGGCTGTGGAGAGGCCCCTCCGCCCCGGGGGGCTGAAGCCCCAGTCTCAGGAGGCTGGGCAGGCCGGCCGGGTGGGGAGCCGCCCTGGGCCACCCCTCGAGCCCCTGCTGTCTCCGCCAGATCTACGAAGACTCCATTGTGCTGCAGTCGGTCTTCACCAGCGTGAGGCAGAAGATTGAGAAGGAAGACGACAGTGAAGGCGAGGAGAGCGAGGAGGAGGAGGAGGGCGAGGAGGAAGGCTCCGAGTCCGAGTGTGAGTCCAGGGAGGGTAGTGGGCAGGGTGGGGGGCCGGCTTGGGGTTCAGGCCCACCCCAGGGACCGCTGGGCACCCAACTCGGGGCACTGCGGTCCCACAGCCCACGTCTCTGTCCCCATCCCGGCCCTGCAGCGCGCTCCGTCAAGGTGAAGATCAAGCTGGGCCGGAAGGAGAAGGCGCAGGACCGGCTCAAGGGTGGCCGGCGGCGGCCCAGCCGAGGGTCCCGGGCCAAGCCAGTCGTGAGCGATGACGACAGTGAGGAGGAGCAGGAAGAGGTGAGGCCCCTATGAGGGGCAACGGGGGAAACTGAGGCCTGGCCTCACGTGGCTTGCCCCAGGTCACACAGCCAGTGCCTGGCAGAGCTGCCACTTGAGCCCAAGTCTGTGACCCCGGAGCCGGCACCCTTAGGGCCAGTGGGCGTCTGGGTGCTGGAGGGGACACGTGAGGCCTCTGGCAGCAGCCAGCAGGGCAGCCTGTCCCCGCCACGCCAGGGCTCCTGTGCCCAGGCAGGAGGGTCTTTGTTGAAGGCAGACTCCCTGTCCCCGTGCCAGTGTCCTTGCCCCACAGGACACACACCATGCCCTAGGCCACTACGTTGGAAGGACCATTCTGGGTAGCACAGTGGGTTCCAAACAAAAATGAAAACACACTGGGCGTGCTGGTGTGCACCTATTGTCCCAGCTATTCGTGAGGCCAAGGCAGGAGGATACCTTAAGTTAGAGGCTACAATGAGCTATGATCTCACCACTGCACTGCAGCCTGGGCAACAGAGCAAAACTGTTTTTCTGTTTCGTTTTGGTTTTTTTTGAGGCAGAGTCTCGCTTTGTTGCCCAGGCTAGAGTGAGTGCCGTGGCGTCAGCCTAGCTCACAGCAACCTCAAACTCCTGGGCTCAAGCGATCCTCCTGCCTCAGCCTCCCAAGTAGCTGGGACTACAGGCATGTGCCACCATGCCGGGATAATTTTTTCTATATATTTTAAATTGGCCAATTAATTTCTTTCTATTTATAGTAGAGATGGGGTCTCGCTCTTGCTCAGGCTGGTTTTGAACTCCTGACCTCGAGCGATCCGCCCACCTCGGCCTCCCAGAGTGCTAGGATTACAGGCGTGAGCCACCGTGTCCGTAAAATATTTAGAAAAAATTAGCCGGGCATGGTGGCGCATGCCTGTAGTCCCAGCTACTCGGGAGGCTGAGGCAGCAGGATCGCTTAAGCCCAGGAGTTTGAGGTTGCTGTGAATTAGGCTGATGCCACAGCACTCTAGCCCAGGCAACAGAGTGAGACTCTTGTCTCCAAAAAAAACAAAAGAAAAAAGAAAAAAATTTTTTTTAGTGGAAGAGCAAAGGGTTTTCACGGCCAGAAAGAGCCATGGTGACGTTGAAGCCACAGATCACAGGTCCAGGGCTGGGCACACAGCAGGGGCGGCAGGAGGCCCGGGGCAGCCCCAGGTCCCTGAGGAGCCCGTGTGGGAGCAGGGGCCAGTCCTCAGGAGGAAGGTGGAGTCGGTGGGGCCCACGGCAGCGGGCTCCTGCCGCCCGTGTCGGCCTTTGGTTACACAAGTGTCTCACGCCCAGTTAGGCCCCTGGCAAGGGGCTCTGACTCACATCTCTCCTCTTGTCCCCTCTCAGGACCGCTCAGGAAGTGGCAGCGAGGAAGACTGAGCCCCGACATTCCAGTCTCGACCCCGAGCCCTCGTTCCAGAGCCGAGACGGTGTAGCCCTTAGCAGTAACGGGTAGCAGCAGGCGTAGTTTCAGCCTTCGGGTAAAACTGTATAAACAAACAAAAATCTTCCATATTTATACGGCAGAGAAGATGTAGGACTGTGTCTGGCCCTGTCCCGGCCTCGGTAGCGTCTGTAACAGCATTAACTGCTTTAAAGAGAGAGCAGGAGAATTATGAATTGGGGAACACACGATACCTGTTTTTCTTTTCCTTTCCTGGCAGTCCTTTTGCAGCCGCAGTTGGGAATCACTGTAGTTTAAGCCGTGGATGCATGTGCGTAGCCGTCCACTCCTCGTACTGTATTTTATCGGACAGGTCGGACTCGCCGGTGGCCCGGCGGGGCTATGTCAGTGTCACTGGATGTCAAACAGTAATAAATTAAACCAACAACAAAACTCCGTCTGCTGGCGGACTCATTCCTGCCTCCCAGGGCTCCCACCACCCGCAGCAGGTCTCACGCGCCCATTTTTCAGAGTGGGAGGCTGAGGCCCCGGCAGAGGAAAAGGACCGTGTGCTGCTGCAGGTCTCTGGCATTTGCCCAGCCGGGCTCTGTCGTGCAGGGAGCGGGTGGTCAGTCCCTTCCCTGCCTCTGGCCAAGACTAGGTCCAGGGAGACTGTCACATAAGTGGGCAGGTGCCACACGGAGCACTCGGGATCTGTTATTAACTCATTATCATCATGTTTGACTTTAATTCTTCAAATGTGCTTTCTTTAGTCCTTTGAGCCTATTTGTTTTTATTTTATTTTTTGAGATATGGGGTCGCACTCTGTTGCCCGGGCTGGAGTGCAGTGGCACCATCATAGCACACTGCAGCTGTGAACTCCTGGGCTCAGGTGATCCTCCTGCCTCAGCCTCCCGAGTGGCTGGGACTGCAGGCCTGTGCCTTTGCACCCGGCTTTTTTGTTGTTATTTTTAATTCTTGTTTTTCTTTCTAAGGCGTGGCCCCTTGTTCAGCCGGTGATTGGTGAGAGGTTGTGCTCAGAACCTTCGAGTCAGCGGGGCCGTGTGCCAGTGGCTCTGCGCCCAGACGGTTTGCAGGTCGGGTCTGCCTTTGCTTCCTGCCCACAGTCCCTCCCGCACTTTCTCAGGGTGTGCACTGTGTGAGCCCACTGCCTTCTTAAAGGGTTATCCATGGTTCCCCGGTGAGCAAACGGAGTCGCAGAGAAAGGACGCATGTGCCGCCCAGCCAGCCCTGGCACTCAGTCCCTGCTCACCTTCCTCCCACATCGGTGGTCGGGGTTTGAATCCTGGCCTTGCCACTTCGGCCTCTGCGACCTTAGGCCACTCTCTGTACCTCCCAGAGCCCACTGGGAGGCGTCTGCTTCCTTCAGGCATTTCTATATTTCTTACTGTAACAATCAAAATAAAAATAATTTTTAAGAGAAAAACATGAAAGGACCCAGCAGAAAGCGTTTTTGGCTGAGTGTCCGTATGTGCAAAGCCAGCTGTCAGGGGGACGCAGGGACACATGGGCTGTGGTCAGGGTGAGCGGGCAGACCTGCAGGCCCATCTGGCCCAGTTCTCCCACGTCGACCTTGGCCTGAGCGCCTGGAGCCAGTTGATCCTCGTGTGGACAGTGGCCTCAAACCAGGGCCCTCCACCAGACAGGATTCCTGGTGACAGCTGCTTGCTGGCCTCCACCCCTCCTGACCTTTGCTCTCCACGCGCCCAGCTGGGTGGCCCGTCCCTCTGTCCTGCACTGCGGCTCAGCGCCCTCCCCCAGTGTCTCCCAACAAGCCTGAGGACGGGGGACTGCACGGATCTGAGCCCAGGCCTGGGGAACACAAGAGTCCTCAGGGCTGGCACCAGCTCAGGTGTAGGGGCGGGACCCTAGGTCTGGAGGGCTGCAGTGGGCCCTGGAAAGGGTGGCGGGGTGAGGAGTGGGGGCAGGTCTCTGTGTCCTCAGGGAGGCATGAGCGTTCTCTGGAGGACTTGCATGAGGAGGACATTAAGACAGGAATGCCAGATGGTCAGGGCATGATGGGAGGCCATGGAGTGCCCTGACACGGCCTGGACTGGGGAGGGACATCGTACGTGACAGAGGGCCACGTTATCTCCCATCCCACGTGCGTTCCTAGAGTCTGGCCACTCCCCCATCAAGTCATGGAATCTACTCTTCCTTCCCTTGTATTTCAGTGGGCTTGGACTCACTGGTAACCAACAGAGTGCAGTGGCACTGGCTCCATGTGACTGCTAAGGGTGCGTCACAAAACTCCACAGCTTCCACCTTGCCTGCCTCTCTTGAATCACCAGCTGCCTGTATGTTGGCTGTCATTTTGTGAGGAAGCCCAACCAAGCCCATGCTGTAAGACCACGTGAGGTGAGAGAGATGTCTGGCTAGCCCTCACCCCCAGCTGTCACCACCATTTCAGAGACCCTTTAGCCCAAACCGCCCAGCTGAGCCCTTCCCACATGCCTGACCCACAGAAACCATGAGAGGTTATAAACATATTGTGGTTTTAAGCCACTAAGCTGTGAGGGTGATTTATTATGCAGTGACAGTAACTGTAATACCAGAAAGTTTCTCCAGTGACGTGGATCTAATTAAACAAACATGGAACAATCTTTAGAACATTGTGGAGGATAAAATTTAACGGCAAACAGCCCACTGAAATGTCCAGCAAGATGACATTTTGGGCACACACAGGGGATCCCGGATATTTGCTCTGAATGGAATCATTTCTACGTCAACATTTAGAATAATGTGTGTCAAGACATACCCCAGACACACGACACCCTGCACTGCTATTACCCCTGGCAGTAGGGGAGGGGAGGATGACATTAGGCACTTCCCCAAGTTGGTGAGGTCCTCATCACCTGTCCCTCTGTCCCTTTTAAGAACCACTTCTTGATTCGTTACCTGTGTTTAAATCAATGGCATAAGTTTCTAGTTTCTGGCGTGGGTTTCTACTGCAATAAGAACGTTTTTCCAGAGCATCAATATGCATGAGCCCAACTCCTCAGGATCCGCCCTCCTCCGATCCTGCTTCTGTGTCCGGTGGCCACTGGCTCCCAAGCACTGTAAGTCAGCTGCCACCCATTTCCCTCATGCCCCACTGGTTGCAGCGTCATGTGCCTGTAGTCCCTGCTGCTTGGGAGGCTGGGGCAGGAAGATCGCTTGAGCCCAGGAGTTTAAGGCCAGCCTGGGCAACAGAGTGAGACCCTCTCTTATCTATAAAAGAAAAAAAAAAAAAAAAAGACTTAAAAATGTTTATGCCCAACCAGGCATGGTGGCATGTGCCTATAATCCCAGCTACTTGAGAAGCCAAAGTGGAAGAATCTCTTGAACCCTGGAGTTCGAGGCCAGCCTGGGCAACATAGCAAGACCCCACCTCTTAATGAAAATGTTTATATCTTTTTCTTAGGGATTTCTCTCAAAAAATCATTAGAGTTTGGGGCGAGGGTGGGAAAAAACCATTAGAGATGCAAAGATATGTAAACTGGGATGTTCATTTCACTGTTCTGGGTGGGAATGACAGCGCCCAGCAATAAGAAATTGCCTGCTAAGTTTCATCCATAAATAATTAACAGCAATTGGCCGGGCGCAGTGGCTCACACCTGTAATCCTAGCACTCTGGGAGGCCGAGGCGGGCGGATTGCTCAAGGTCAGGAGTTCAAAACCAGCCTGAGCAAGAGCGAGACCCCGTCTCTACTATAAAAATAGAAAGAAATTAATTGGCCAACTAATATATATAGAAAAAAAATTAGCTGGCATGGTGGCGCATGCCTGTAGTTCCAGCTACTCGGGAGGCTGAGGCAGGAGGATCGCTTAAGCCCAGGAGTTTGAGGTTGCTGTGAGCTAAGCTGATGCCACGGCACTCACTCTAGCCTGGGCAACAAAGTGAGACTCTGTCTCAAAAAATAAAATAAAGTAAAATAAAATAATAATTAACAGCAATTAATCATCAAATTGTGGGCATGAGAAAAGGCTTATATATGACAAAAAGGGGCAAAACGGGCTACTAAATGGTATTAGTCAATAAAATCCCAGTAAAATCTATAGTTCATTGTATTCTACTACTGTTGATTTCCTGACTTTAATAATGTGCCATAGTCATAGGAGATGTGATCTACCACTGGGGGAAGCTGGATGAAGGGTACACAGGCCCTCTCTATACTAGTTTTGCAACGTCTTATGTATCTATACTCATTTCAAAATAAGAAGTAAAAAATGGTATCAGTCAGAACGGGCTGTTTATACTCTGCTGTAACAAACATCCCCGTCATCTGAGTCATTCAGACGACAAAGGTTGGTTTTTTTCCCACACGTGACCAGTTTGCATAATTTAGTCTTTCGGGGATTTGGAAATACGGACGTTCTGCCTCGAAATGTGCCTTTACAGTGGCCAGTGTAGGAAAAGTAGTTGATGCATCATTCAGTAGTACTCAGCCTTCTCCCGGAGAACGTCTGCTTGATGATGATCTTGGCCTGATCGAATCATATGACAACCACAACTAACTTCACTTGGGAGCAGAGAAGTGGAGTCCTTTTGTGCTTAGAAGAACAGGTTTAGTGATCACCTCACTGTGTATACAAAATAATCCCAATTCATAAACATCTGCATATTATCTTTACATATACATAGAAATCTGGAAGAAATAAAATATAAGCAGTGATGATTTTGTGTTGGTTCCAGGTATCTTTTGCTTTCTTCTTGGTATTTTCTAAGTTTTCTACTTGCTAAGCTTTTTTTTTTTTTTCATCTGAAACTGCTTGCTATAATCAAACAAAAATAATGAGGAAAATAGATGGAATGTAGACCAACCTCAGAAAAGTGTTCCACATAGGAGATCAGGAGGCTGAGAATATTGAGGAAGTATCACCAGTGGCCTGTCTAGGCCTAGACATAGATGATTGGCAACCTCAGTTCAGTTTAATAAACATTTTACCAAGCAGATTCTTGTTGCTAAACTGCACAAAGCAGCTTGGGTGGTTTCAGAATCAAAAAGACAACAGGTGCCGGATCCACAGCCTGGCTTTGCAGTCAGTCTCTGATGTGAGGCTACGATTGGCCAAGAGCAGGTCATGTGCCTGTGGTCTGGTGCAAGGGATTCTGGGAAAGTATCTGGCCCTTTGTCTAAAGTGGGAGACCGTGGGTTCCCACCCTGAACAAACAAGAAATACATATAATTAAGAAGTGGGTGGGACCGGGCACAGTGGGTCACGTCTGTAGTCCCAGCACTCTGGGAGGCCAAGCTTGAGGTCAGGAGTTCGAGACCAGCCTGAGCAAGAGTGAGACCTGGTCTCTACTAAAAGTTAAAAAATAAGATTAAAAACAAAAAAGAAGGCCGGGCGAGGTGGCTCACGCCAGTAATCCTAGCTCTCTGGGAGGCCAAGGTGGACGGATCGTTTGAGCTCAGGAGTTCGAGACCAGCCTGAGCAAGAGCGAGACCCCATCTCTACTATAAATAGAAAGAAATTAATTGGCCAACTAATATAGAAAAACTTAGCCGGGCATGGTGGCACATGCCTGTAGTCCCAGCTACTTGGGAGGCTGAGGCAGGAGGATTGCTTGAGCCCAGGAGTTCGAGGTTGCTGTGAGCTAGGCTGATGCCATGGCACTCACTCTAGCCTGGGCAATAAAGTGAGACTCTGTCTCAAAAAAAAAAAAAAAGAAGTGGGTGGAACAGAGCTTTATCTCACAGCTAGGTCTGAGCCCCAAGTGGGGATAAACCACAGTGAGATACCACCTCACACTCATTAGGATGGCTGCCATTCAAAATAAAACAAAGTAACAAGTGTTGGTGGGACTGTGAAGTGGTCCAGCCACTATGGAGAACAGTATGGCAATCCCTTGAAAAAAAGTTAATCCCCGAGATTCACACATCTGGGCCAAAAATATAATAATAAAAAAATAGGCCGGTGCGGTGGTTCACGCCTGTAATCCTAACACTTTGGGAGGCCGAGGCGGGAGGATCGTTTGAGCTCAGGAGTTCAAGACCAGCCTGAGCAAGAGCAAGACCCCGTCTCTACTAAAAAAATTACCTGGAGAACTCAAAGTTTATACAGAAAAGTAGCCGGGCATGGTGGCGCATGCCTGTAGTCCCAGCTACTTGGGAGGCTGAGGCAGGAGGATTGCTTGAGCCCAGGAGTTGGAGGTTGCTGTGAGCTGGGCTGACGCCACGGCACTCACTCTAGCCTGGGCAACAGAGTGAGACTCTGTCTCTAAATAATAATGAAAGGAAAGGAGAGTGCTCTGATTGCAGGCACCTAGCCGTGTCCAGAGCACCCTGAGGACAGAGGTGATGTCTCTTCCCCAACCTAAGACCACGAGTTCCGGTCAATTCAAGAGGACAGATGGTTCCAGGCGGGTCTGCACCAGCCCTACGGGGCAGAGGGAGAAGAACAGGTCTGAGCCCTTGCAGAGATTTCTCACTGGCTTGTTCTTGGATTCCAGTGGGTTCCTGGAAGCAGGGTAAGGTCAGGCAGCCTGAGAGGGAGATGAGTGAGGCTGTGTCGCCCTTGACATTGAGCCCCGGGGGTTGACGCTCTTCGTTGGTGACGCAGAGAAACCCAGGAGGCCAAGGTCGGCCAGGTGGCTTGGGGGAGTGTGCTTTCTTCTCCTTCCTTTCCTTTTTCCTTCCTTCCTTCTTCCCTCCCTCCCTCCTTTCCTTATTTTTTTCAATTTTTCCTTCCTAATTGTGAAATACACATAATATAAAATGTATCATCTTAACCCTCGGTGGCATCGAGCACACTCAGTGCTGTGCAACCATCACCACCCTCCGTCTCCAGAACTTTCTCATCTTCCCAAACTGACACTCTGTCCCCTTTGAACACTAACTCCCTGTCCCTTCCCCAGCCCTTGGCGCCCACCCACCATTCCACTTTCAGTCTCTACGAATGTGACAGAATGTGACAGCTCCAGGGACCCTGAGTAAGTAGATTCGCTCAGTGCTTACCGTTTTGTGACCGGCCGGTTTCGCTGCTTAATCACACTAGGCATACGTGACGATGACATCCTTGTAAAGAGGTCTAACGTCATAGGAGGCGGACTGGACCAGACCAGACCGTGACCCCGGGCTGCACGAACCCCAAGGTCGTAACCTCTTGCGACTTGGGTGTTGATGGCAAGTCTTCACTGGGCTGGAGTCCTAGACTCTCACCCGCCTTCCCTCCCGCTGACGTCTTTCTCGCAACCTTGGTTCTTCCAGCCACGCAAATGCCAGATAACGCAGCGTCTGTCCCCAGCCCGTGTGCCACCGCTGGGGCCTGAAGCCTGGCCCTGCCGTGCCCAGGGCCGCAGCTCGGGCCTCCGTAGACCACGGGTAAACTCTGGTCAGTGGAAGCCTTACCTTGATCTCTGGAAGCCCCATGGAGTGTCATCCAAACTAGAAATCTCACCTGACCATTCCCTGCCCTCCTGCCTGGGCCTCCCAGTGTGCTGGGATTACAGGCGTGAGCCACCGCGCAGGGCCTCTTCTTACCCATTTACTTAACCCTTCCGACTGCTGTACTTTATTTAGTAGGTACTGGAGATACAAGCCGTGGTGTCTGCATTTTGTAGAGAATATTAGTAACCACTGAGCCGAGGCAGGTTCTTTTTTTTTTTTTTTTTTTTTTTTTTTGAGACAGAGTCTCAGCCTCACTCACAGCAACCTCAAACTCCTGGGCTCAAGCAATCCTCCTGCCTCAGTCTCCCGAGTAGCTGGGACTACAGGCATGCGCCACCACACCCGGCTCATTTTTCCTATATATATATTAGTTGGCCAGTTAATTTCTTTCTATTTATAGTAGAGACAGGGTCTTGCTCTTGCTCAGGCTGGTTTCGAACTCCTGACCTCGAGCAATCCGCCCGCCTCGACCTCCCAGAGTGCTAGAATTCAGCCTCTCGAGTAGCTGGGACTACAGGCATGCGCCACCAGGCCTGGCTAATTTTTGTGTATATTTTTAGTAAATTAATTTCTTTTTATTTTTAGTAGAGACGGGGTCTCGCTCAGGCTGGTTTCGAACTCTTGACCCTGAGCTATCCTCTGGCCTCGGCCTCCCAGAGCGCTAGCATTACAGGCGTGAGCCACCGCACCGGCCAGAGGCAGGTTCTTAATGGTACCCAGTGAAAGGCGAAGCCTCTGTGGTTCCTCACCCTTTCTCTGCTGACTGCAGGGTGAAAGCCAGCTCACAGCTGGGTTGACTCACCTCTGCCGATAGGCCAGGCTCATTTGGGTGGAGACATATTCTGCTCTGAGCCTCCTGGTGTATTAGAGAGGTGGAAACCAGGAGAAGGTAGACGGGCCTGCTGTCCATTAGAATAAGGAAGAAAAACTAGCCGGGTGCAGCAGCCCACCCCTGTAGTCCGTCCCAGCTACTCGGGAGGCTGAGGCAGGAGGATCGCTTGAGCCCAGGAGTTGGAGACTGCAGTGAGCTATGATGATGCCACTGCACTAGGATGACAGAGTGAGCCTGTCTCTAAAAAAAAAAAAGAAAGGCTACCGTGGGTTGTATAAGGCAATTTTGAGAGCCCAGGAACTTTCCAATAAAGTGATTCCACTCTGGGAGGATTATTTACTGAGAGCCTACCGGGGGAGGAAGGCAGGAATAGACAGGTCTTCCCTAAAGGGATTTTAAAAAGCCATGATGCAATTGTAACACAAGAGCAGCCAAAGACAAATATACCATATATGGTATTTATTATGCACCAAGTGTGACTCTAATCATTTTTTTTCTTTCTGTTTGTTTGAATCAGTTTCACTCTGTAGACCAGCTAGAGTGCAGTGGCATCATCATAGCTCACAGCAGCCTCAAACTCCTGGGCTCAAGCGATCCTCCTGCCTCAGCCTCCCGAGTAGCTGGGACTACAGGCAGGTGCCACCACGCCCGACTAATTTTTCTATTTTTAGTAGGGACGGGGTCTCACTCTTGCTCAGGCTGGTCTCGAACTCCTGACCTCAAGCAATCCTCCTGCCTCGGCCTCCCAGAGTGCTAGGATTACAGGCGTGAGCCACCATACCCAGGCGCTAATTATTTTATATATATTAACTTACTTAATCTTCACGAGAACCTTATGAGCTAGTTATAAGAGAGAAAATAAAAGCTCCAGGAAATAGAGAGAGAAAACTTCAACCTTGTGACTCTGTCCCCAGGGTCATGTGTGACCCTGGCCATGCATGGTAGGGAGAGACGAGACCTTGGGATTTCCACCGGGAGGTCACAGGCTTGGGGAAAGCTGTCCTGGAACCTTGGCCAGGTCTCAGCAGGAATGCACTTTTCAGAGCTTTTGTGGCTTTTTGCCAGGGCAGCTCCGGGGACAACGTAAACCAAGTCCCCTCCGGGAAGAGAGTCCCCTCCCTGCTAACTTTCTAGCCCCGTTAGGGAGCAAGTGTTACCACCAGGCGGATAAGAAGAGAGCTGTTCACACAATACAAACTGACATTTTTATGTCCTGTAATTTTTCTAAGGCGAAATCAAACTCAGGGATTCTGACTTATTTTTATTTCTATTTATTTTTATATTTGATCTTGACACCGAACCTTTTCTGCCTTTTCTCCTGGGTTTCCCTATAGATCTGCTGAGACATTTGCAGTCCCTGCCAAATTCAGTTTGCAGAAGCCCAGAGAACTCCAGCTCATTTCTGGGGGAGCCCTCTAAGGCTCTCAGATCTTTTGTTGGGGTCAGGCAAGTTTCTCACATGTGCCTTTTTAGCAAGGGGCCTCTGGCTACCCCATGAACCCCAAAAGAAGACTCCTTGATTCTGAAAGTTGGTCTCCACCACCTCTCTGTGGTTTAGACTTTCAAGTTCAACTGCGAGAGCCCTGTTTTGTTTTGATTTTTGCTTAGGGGAGAGAAAGCCACCCTTCTGTTTGTTCAACTGTCCCTAAAAAGGATAAGTCAATATATATGACTCAATAGGCTTCGGGTCAATTGATTTTTGAGATGTTTTTGCTTATAATTCATCCGAGTGCTGGATCCTACAACACAAAATAAATTTCGTATGGCTGTGGTTTTCGTGACAATTTTATTTAAATTCCTTATTGATCACTGTTTATAAGGCAATTTATAATAACCATCTAAAATCAATATACATAAAAAATTTTTAAAAACAATAAAAATCGACATGCAAAATCCTGTTAAAAAAAAGAAAAGAAATAAAAACAATATACAACTAAAAACGAAGCTAAAAATCTATCTACGTACACGATTCCTAGAAAGGAATAAGGCAATCTAGAAGGGAGTGGAGGAGGAAGTTTCCAATATTTCTATTTTTTCTTTGGAGGCAGAGAGGAGATTGTCACTAGGCGATGTGGACAGTTGGTATCCTTCGGGAACCAAAGAGAAACGTAGAGGTTAAAAGTTGGGAAAATTTCACAGGGATCTTTCAGGAGACTCATTTCCAGTCTTTGGGGGGAGGTGAGCTCTTCACCCCAAGACCCGGGTACAACGAATTAAGCCCCCGCCGGTGGAGCCGCTTCGGGAGGACTGGAATCCCAGCCAGGACTTCACGGGTTAAAAAGCAAATGTCACATCAGCCGTTCGAAACTCCTCCTCTCCCAGTGAGGTGAAGACATTTGAAAATCACCCCACTGCAAACTCCTCCCCTTGCTGAAAACCTCGCTTTGAAAGGCTGCAAATGACTAGGGCGCCTCGTGCAGTCGCGGGAAGCCTGAGTTTCCAGCTCGGACACTAAGGGGACGTGATGTGGCTCGGGACGTTGCGGGCGGAGGCTGCCCCCATGGGGTCCGGGGGCTGGATGCTGCGCTGGACCGTCGCCCTGCTCCTCGCCGCGGCGGGGGCTGCAGGTAAGGCTTGCTCCAGGCGCCCCGTGCGCGCCCCTTGGGAATTTAGATTGGGATGGGGGGAACGGGAAAATTAACCACCCCATCCTTGGGAGACTGGTAGGAAAACGGCACGAGGGGGCGTGAGGGTTGGCAGGAGCAGGAAACGGGGCGCGGCTGTCCCCTCAAGTCCCGCAGGCTAAGGGACCCCCTTCTTTTTCCTGAGCGGGGTACCGGGCCGAGACCTCCAGTCCTAAAAAGAGGGGACCCCCCCCCGCGAAATCTCATTCTACAGGCTAGAGCGACCCGAGGCCCGGATTCCAGCTTGGGGGGTGGGTCCCCACGGGCCGGGGCTACCGCGGCGGCCCGACCGCCTTCGCGCACCTCGCGGGGCGCCGCCGCCTCCCCCGGCCGGCGCGGCGAGTGCTGGGCGGGCGCCGTGCCCGGGACCACCTCCTCCCGCCAGGCCACGCCCCGCGGCCACGCCCCTCCTGCTGCCATTGGGCGCCGTCCGAACAGGCGAGCCTCGGGCCACTCCCCTCGGCCAATGGCAGGCGGCGGAAGCGGAGGCGCGCGCTGGGCGGGGCGGGGCCTGTGCGGGAGGGGAGGGGCCAGCGCGGAGCGGGGCGGGGCCTGTGTGGGAGGGGCGGGGCCTGCGCGGAAGTCGCGGCGCTCAGCGAGCTGGGCTGGGCGGCCGCCCGGGAGCTGCGGTTCCCGTCGGGGGTTCCTGACACAAAGGCGGCGACACGTCCGGGACCCTGCGTCGGCTTCCAGCAGCGGAGACGAGGCGCCCGCAGGGTGCCCGGGGCCCCTCGGCCAAGGCCCGGGTTTCCGCCTCCCTGTGTGTAGAGACCTCCGCCCCCCACCTGCCCCGGTCCCGGGGCCGCTCGCGCAGCCAGCCCGGTCAAGTTCACGGTCAAGTTCACCGACGTGCCCAGGCCGTCCTCAAGGCCTCGGTGCCGCTCGGGCCCGAAACGTCGCTTTAGCATGTCTCCTGATTCCTCCCGGGTCGAGACCCTCAGCCAGGGTGCGGCAGGGACCCAAAGACAGCGACCCCCGGAGGGACGGGCCTCGGGGGCCCTTGTCTGTTCAAAGACTCTAAATGGGTTGGGTTGCGCTGCCCACGTGGCTAGTTTTCGGGTTTTTTTGGGGGGGGAGTAGGGTTCGGATTTAGATGTCTACAAGAGCCCAGTTGGTGCATGATCCTGACTTCCTGCTTCCTTAGATGGCTTTACATTAGCTGGGGAGTGGCAGCCAGCCCTGCCCTGGACAAGAGCTATAAGGCCCCTTTGGTCCTGAGAACCAGCTCAGCCCTTAAAAGGATTGGGATTGCCTAATGCACAGAATTGCAGGAAGTTCTTGTTTTTTAATTTATTTATTGGCAGGAGATTGGCTTTGAGTGGAGGGAGAACTTTGAACTCTCTTGGAATCTGTAGCTTGTCAGTTTCCTCTGGGAGGCCAGGAAGGGAGGGGCAGAGAGAAATTGCGCGATTGTTATTGCAATAATGGGGTCACCCAGTTGTAGAAAGCCCAGAGAGCGGGGCTTGGTCCAGAGGCACTACATTAACTCCTATTTCACTTGCTCATCAACTCCTTCCCCAAGAGAAGGTGTTGCAAGTGAAGTCTTGAGCAAGACCTTGTTAGTTGAGTTTCTTTTCACTGAATGGCTGGGAAGCTGATGCTTTCTTCTGCTCTCAAAGATACTCGGATCCCTGATGTCTTCCCTGGACTTCTGAGAGCTCCCTGATGGATGTGTATAGCAGCTCTAGCTGTACCAGCTTGCTTTGGAGCTGGCTTCAGGGCATTTGTCCTGGGGAATTTCTCGTCTGTTTCCTCTAGGAAGTCCTAGTTGGAATCTGAAACTGCACATGCCTTCTTCACCCCCAGCCAGATAAAAATCAGTAAACAGTGGTATGTGGCTTGTCAAACATGTCACTTTAGAAAACGTTGCGAGTTGTGTCTGCTTTAGCAACAAGTCCCAGGGGATTCATTTGTCATTTGCTGACATGCCTTTCTTCCAAGGGACACTGGCGGGGGGGGGGGGGGGGGGGGGGGGGGAGATAGCAAGAGCTTTGTCGAGACCAAAAACCCGTAAAGTTACGTTCTTCATTCCTGCTCTTGTCTGTAGAATTCTTCCCTTGCTAGGATCCAATTCTAGATGTTTCTCTGGCTCTGTGCTTTGATGTCCCCTTTGCATTCCACATCGAGTGCATTAATAGCATCTACACTCTGCCCTGCTGTCAAGGAAATGGCCTTTTGTTGCTAAGAGACTGCAGAAGTATTAATATTAATAACTAACCAGCAGCAACGGCATCTTCCTACCCCTCCCAAAAGGAACAAGGCAACATAATCTACCACTGAGCTCACCCTGCGGAAACTACACCCCCGGTTTCGAAAGGAGCAATGATCCATTGATTTCGAATTCATTTTCAGCTGAGTCTATTTCCTCCAGCCAGGGGATTTTCTTTTCTTTTTTTTTTTTTTAAGGAAATGATTCTGGCTACAGTGTTGATTTCCCGATGTAGCCACTCTCTTCATTCGCATGGGAAAGAAAACATCGAAAGCATCTACCACCTCATTTGTGTGTTGGGGAAAAAGCAGAAATGTGTGTTCTCCTTTTCTGTTTCGGTGACCTTGTTCCTGACTTGTCACTCGTGCATGAGAGAGAGAGATCGGAGGGCTCAGAGTTGATAGAGGTTTTTTTTTTTATTTTAAGAGGGGTGCAATGCGTATGTCATTTTAGGCAACCGCAGCAGCAGCAGCACGAGGGGACGTGAGGGTCCCTGCTCTGATTTGCTTTGGCTGAAATGCAAATGATCTAATGTGAAAAACCCAAGCCTTGCTGGAAAGAATAAGAAAAATGTGTGGTTTCTATGGGCCGCGGTGTTTGTAAGAAGAGGGCTAGTTCTGACCCCTTGCTCAGGTTGTGCTGTGGGGACCCGCAGCTGTGGGGACAATTGCTGTCACTTGTCACCTGTCACACTTTGTCCCTGCTTGCCCAGCTGCGGGGGCTTATTATGCAGGCGAATGCTGTCTGGCTACGCTTGTAGCAGTAAAATCTACTTTTTAAATATTGTCCTGAGGGTCGGTCGCCTGTGAGGTCGCCTGTTCTAACAGAAACAGGTAATGGGCGGGTCATCCTGGTGGTGCAGTCTTGAACACATTTCTATAGATTGCCTGAGAGGCAGTGTAGACAGGTGGCTTTAAGTGGCTCTCCAAGTCATTTAACTAGAAGGACTTGGGAGAAACTGACTTAATCCTTCTAGGCCTCAGTTTCTTGATCTGTGTAATGGAGCAAAATAGCATTCTCCACTTCCTGGAGAGTGTTGTGAGAGTTGTAAGAACAGAACCGGGAAAAGGGGCCCCGCCCGGACCCTCACATAATAAACAAACATCGGCTTACAAACAGACACACGGGTGACATATCCATCCAGTGGAATACCGCTCAGCAATAAGAAGGGACAAACAGTTGCTACCGGCGTTGGTACCTCTGGCACCTGCCTGGAGAAAGGGTCTTCAGCTGTTATTAACACGTCTAGACTTTCCAGCGGCGAATTCTGTGGGTAGGACAGGCCCTTGAGCAAACAAAGGTTGGGAGACGAGAGCAATGGATTAGTGGTCACCAAAACTGTGGTCACCCAGTGGGGTGATAGAAGCTCCTCCCTCGAGACGTTTATTGCCAGCACCACCCCTTGCCTGGATTCCCTTTTATTTATTCTGAGTCGCCTGGAATCCCAATTGCTTTGTACCCACCCCCTGTGTCAGCAGCGAGAAGTGAGTCATTTCCTCTTCTGAGCAAGATCCCAATTCAGCGATGAGTCAGTGGGGTGCGGGGGACACTGTCAGGGCGACACCCTGCGCAGGTCAGTAGCCGGGCGACAGAATCACCAGGGTCTGTGACCACAGCACGATCCAAAGCTCAAGTCAGTCGCTTCTCTCTTCCCTTTCTATTTTTGACCCATGCTCCTTGTCACCTGGGTTCCCAACTGTGTGGCCACCTCTGGGACGTGGCCTCCTTGTAATTCACAGTTACCAACCTGTGGATTGTTCTAAATCTTCTCTATATTTCTCCATCTTTCCCGTCTCCATCCTTGTTTGCCCCTCCACCCCCATGCCTTTCCTAGCTGGTTCCTACCCTCTGGCCAGGGGCATTGGACTTGAACTTGGAAGGCCTAAACTAAACTTTCTTTTCTTTTTTTTCCATTTATGTATTTTTTAGAGATGGAGTCTCAATTTGTCTCCCAGGTGCAGTGGTAGGATTATAGCTCAAATTCCTGGGCTCAAGTGATCCTCGTGCCTGAGCCTCCCGAATAGCTGGGACTACAGGTGTAGTGCCACCACGCCCGGCTAATTTTTCTATTTTTTGTAGAGACAGGGTCTCACTCTTCCTCAGGGTGGTCTTGAACTCCTAACCTTAAGCGATCCTCCAACCTCAGCCTCCCAAAGTGCTCAGGTTATAGGTGTGAGCCACCCCGCTCTACCCCTATTCTATATCCTAACGAGGGGTAGTTACATGGATGTAGACATTTGCCAAAACTTACCTAACTGTGGACTTTATATCTGTTCCTTTTATAGTATGTCATTTACATCCCAATTTAAAAAGAAAAGATGTCACCCAAATAGTGGACAAAAAAATAAATAAATAAAATAAAAATAAAAGAGGTGGGAGAATCGCTAGAGGCCAGGAGTCTGACACCAGCCTGGGCAACACAGTGAGACCCCATCTCTCCAAAAAAATTTTATTTTAAAAATTGGCTGGGTGTGGTGGCCCACACCTGCCTGTAATTGGGAGGCTGAGGCGGGAAAATCACTTGAGCCCAAGAGTTCGAGGTTACAGTGAGCTACTGCTCTTGTAACCCCGGCGACAGAGACAAAACAAAACAAAACAAAAAGGGATATAGAACAGTTCTAACCCCCTAGTCCTTGTGCCCCTTTCCTGTTTAATCGCACACCCCCACACACATACACCAGGGTCAACCACTAGTCTGATTTCTGTCATTTGACATTAGTTTTGCCCATACTAGAACTGCACGTAAATGCCACCATCGTATGCACAAAGTGCTCTATATGTGGCAATAGAAGCCAGAAACAACGAGTTTCAGAGATTCGCCTGTGCCAGTGTATGTGAACTGCTTGTCCCTTCTCATTGCTCAGTAGTCTTCCATGGGATGGGTGTCACCCGTGTGCCCGCTTGCAAGCTGATATTTATTACATCAGGGTCTGGGCTGTTCTTAATTTTTTTATTTTTATTTTTTTTTTTTGAGACAGAGTCTCACTCTGTTGCCCAGGCTAGAGTGAGTGCCGTGGCGTCAGCCTAGCTCACAGCAACCTCAGACTCCTGGGCTCAAGCGATCCTCCTGCCTCAGCCTCCCAAGTAGCTGGGACTACAGGCATGCACCACCATGCCCGGCTCATTTTTTCTATATATATTAGTTGGCCAATTAATTTCTTTCTATTTATAGTAGAGACGGGGGTCTCGCTCTTGCTCAGGCAGGTCTCGAACTCCTGACCTCGAGCAATCCGCCCGCCTCGGCCTCCCAGAGTGCCAGGATTACAGGCGTGAGCCACCGCGTCCGGCCTGTGCTATTCTTTAATTCTCACGACACTCTCTAGGAAGAAGAAACTGCTATTCTGCCTCAGTTTACAGATCAGGAAAATGGGTTCCAGAAGGAATAAGTCAGTTGCCCGTGTCGTTCTAGTTAAATGGCGTGGAAAGCCGTTGGGAGCCGGGACTCTCTGTCTAAGCCTCTTTCCACGCTGCTACTCAGGGTGTCTACACGGACGTGCTTTGTGATCCGTCAGAGTAGAAAAGGGTGAAGGACCAGAACTTTTGCCCTTGGATCCTTGTAGCAGAAATGTCAAGTCCAAGGGCTCCCTCTGGCCCTGCATATTTGAAAGGTCAGATAAAATATGCGGCTACTCTTAAGCACAGTGTTGGAAGCATAAAAACATGCACAGACACGTACATACATATATACATAATAAGCAAATAAATAAACAGACAATCTTGGCCCAGCACAGTAGCTCGTGGCTATGATCCTTACCACTCTGGGAGGCTGAGGTGGGAGAATTGCTTGGGGCCAGGAGTTCAAGACCAGCCTGAGCAAGAGTGAGACCCTATCCCTACAAAAAGTAGAAAAATTAGCCGGTCGTGCTGGGGAGACCTGTAGTCCGAGCTACTCGGGAGGCTGAGGCAGGAGGATCGTTTGAGCCCAGGAGTTTGAGGTTGCCGTGAGCTATGATGACGCCACTGCACCCTAGCCCTGGCAATATAGCAAACTCCTGTCCAAAAACAAACAAAATTATTTAAAATGCAATACAGTCAACAGCATTTTTATCTCTTTTCCAAGATGTGAAAATCATATATTTTAGGAAATTTTCCAAACACTTAATTGTGTTCTCATTTTTACCTAATAATCCAAGTCTTTGTTTTTCTAGAAGAAAAGTTTTCTCTTATTATATCTTTTGTTAATGTTTCTGTCCCATTTCTTTTCATCTGACATATTCAGATACACAATTACCTTCACTGCTGGACTTCTGTTCCCTAGCTTCTATATCATGTCTTACAATTCTTTATCTCTTTATATTTCCTTTCTACCTACTGGAGAAAACTCCTCAAGTTTTCTTCCACCTTGATGATCTTGTTGTGTCAATTTTCCTCATGACTGTTTGCCATGCAGGTTTTTAATACGCCGAGTACTCTTCATTTGTCTGTTGGCATGCACGGAAGTTCTAATACTTTGTTCCCCAGTGGGGCCATCTTTGAAACCAACAGCATCATGTCAAAGTCTTTGTTGCTAATTCCCTCTTTCGGGTTTATTCTTTGCACGCTCCGCTGCACTTTAGGGTTCATGAATATTCATTTGTCGCAGGTGTTTCTTTTCCTGGGATTCCGGCTGTCCCTGATGGAATCACGTTTCCAGTTCATTCTTCAGTGGGCAGGAGAGCGACACAGGGCGTGGACAGTGTCTGATTCTGCCACTGAGGAGTCCCCTTCCCTTTTTCTGTTTTTTTAGTGGAAAACACGTGTGAGAGGAACGAGTTCCGGTGTCGCGACGGGAAATGCATCTCCTACAAGTGGGTGTGCGACGGCAGCCCCGAGTGCCCCGATGGCTCGGATGAGTTCCGCGAGACCTGCAGTGAGTCCTCTTGGGCACGGAGCGCCTCCTAACCTTTTTATTATCATTATTTTAATCCTAACCCTTTTTGGTGACAGTGGCTGTATGAACTGGGACGTGGGGAGAGGAGACAGTATTGGAATTTTCCTTGAAGCCATTAAATGGCTCTTTTTTTTTTTTCAATTGAGGCGAAGTTCACCTAAAAAAATACATAAAATGCTTAAGTAACTTTCTGTTGTAAAGGCTGGGGTTCGGGCTCTCTTAGGTGTTCTGGGGTTTTACTTGGCGACGACGGGACGGGCGAGACCCACTGGCCTTCCTGTCTGTCCCGCAGTGTCCGTCACCTGCAGATCCACCGACTTCAGCTGCGGGGGCCGCGTCAACCGCTGCGTCCCCCAGCTCTGGAGGTGCGACGGCCAGGTGGACTGCGAGAACGGCTCGGACGAGCGAGGCTGCCGTGAGTGTCGCCGGGGCCGCACACGGAGGGGGCGGGGCCGGACCCGTGTGGCCCAGGAGCCCGCCGGGCTTTGGGGATGGTCGCAGGAGGG
>VSMD01043260.1:0-10315 GCA_008750895.1 Mirza zaza
TCTTTTCTTTCATTTTTAATGTAGAGGCAGGGTCTTACTGTGTTGCCCAGGCTGGTCTAGAACTCCTGGCCTCAAATGATCCTCCTACCTTGGCCTCCCAAATTGCTGGGATCACAGGTGTGAGCCACTGCACCTGGCCCCTGAGACCCTTCCTTTTCTCCCTCACTCAGCATCCAGTGCCCCAGGAAATGCTGTGACTTTATCTGAAAAGATAATTTGGAATCTGACTACTTCTCATCAACTCTACCTCCAGGTCCATGCTGCCACCGTCTCCCACCTGGATCGATTGTAACAGCCTCTTTGGGCTCCTCCTTCCTACCTTTGCTCCTCTACACCCAGTCTCAACAAAGCAGCTGAAGGGAGCCTATTACAACTCAAGTCAGACCATGGCACTTTTCTGCTTAGAACCCTCCAGGGCCTCCTGTCTCACCCAGAATGAAAGCCCAGTTGTTTACGGTAGCCTACATTAGGCCACAGATGGCCTACACCTTTTCCCTCTTGGACCTTGCCTCCTAGGATGCCTGTCCCGGGGTCCTTTAACACTCCAAGCGTGCTCCTGCCTCAGGGCCTCTGCCCCTGCTGCTACCTCTGCCTGGCTGCTCTCCCCAGACAGCCACACAGCTTGCAGCTTGCCTCTTCCCCTCTTCTGGTGAACCTCAGCTCATGTGTCAGGACAGTCTCCCCTGACCACTCTGCTGCTAAGCATTGCTGTCCACGTTCCCACTTTTCTTTATAGTATTTATCACTATTATGCTATAAAATAATAATTTATTGTGTGTTTTTTTTGGTGTTTTATTTTAGAGACAGGGTCCCACTCTTTCGCACAGGCTGGAATGTGGTAGCATGATCATAGCTCCCTGCAAACTTGAACTCTTGGGCTCAAGTGATCCTCCCACCTCAGCATCTCAAGTAGCTAGGACTACAAGATGCACACCACCACTCCCAGCTATTTTTTATTTATTTATTTATTTATTTCTATGGATGGGAATCTTGCTATGTCCTCCAGGCTGCTCTCAAACTCCTGGCCTCAAGTGATCCTCCCACCTCAGCCTCCCAAAGTGCTGGGATTACAGGTGCGAGCCACTATGCCTGGCCTATTGTGTTTATTGTTTCTCTTCTTTCCAAGTGAATGTTAGCTTCATGGGTGCAGGGATGGGATTTTTTTCTATTTTACTCACTAATGTATTCCTAATACCAAGAACGGTACCTGGCCCATAGTTGGCAATAGGCATTAATTAATGGTCATTGAATTAATGAATGATAACTTTTTAACCTATCTTTTCATTTAATAATGTGATAAGATATATCACTTTATTATATAGACCCAGAAAGGTCTATATAAACATAGACAGATATACATATATGCACTTGCATAGTATCATAGGATATGGACATTCCACTATGTACCATATTATAGGGCAGTCTGGACTGTATGTATATAATTTTTCACTATCATGATAAATACAGTAAACATTCTTTTTTTTCAGTTTTTTCTCTGTTTTTTTTGGCCTTTATAACTTTGAGACCAGTGAACATTCTTTTTTTTTTTTAAGTTTAAGTTTCCCCCATCCAAATTTAATTAGACTTAAGACAGTTTAAACTAGATCCCTGCAAAACTATTTGTGAATCAATTGTCTTTTAAGTTCTAGTCACCCAATAACTTATGGGATCCAGGCTTACAAGCAAATGTTACATATTTAGCACAGAATGATTAATTCTTTGGGTAAAGATTAAGAGATAATAACATAAATATGGTTTGAAAAAGTGTCAAGTCTTATATATTCTTCAAGGTTATTAGGGAAGAAAATAAGGTATACATATTTAGCTAACCTTAGAGTTAATAAATAAGCTATTTAGATAAAAAATAGTTAAATTGATGTTACAAATTCAAACTCAAGTATTTCTGATTATTGAGGTAGTTAATATTCTACCACCTGAAATCTCAGTAGCAAACATAATATATAAATTCAACATATTTTTGCTATTTGTTAAATATATATGCATATAAATGTTTCCTTCAGTAAACTGTAAGTAGAAAAACTAAAGAACAGATCTTTTTCATATTTGACTTATTTGACTTGAAAATAGTATACTTTCCAGCTTTCAATATATATACAAATTTCTTCCCTAATCTTATAATTTTATACAACTTGTATTATTCTACTGCTATTAGCTGTATTAATTTATTACACAGGAACATTAGTATAAGGGAACTCAAAAATTCACATTTGGGCAGAAAATGAGAACTGAACAGTGATTTTATCACTGCAAAGTTAATGGTTACTTAGTATCCCCTAATGCTAACTTATGGCAGATCACTAGCCATAAAGTGCATTCTGGGATTTAAGGGACATTAGTTGAAATCCTTCAATACAATCATATCATTCCCAACATTACCTTTGAAAATAAACACTTGGAATTCTAGGACATATCTTAGATCCTGTTTGGACATTCAATTTATTGGAATTCAATTTATTTAATTTATTGGAATACTTTTTTAAAAATATGGCATTACAAATAGATAATGAAGGGGAAAAAAAGTTAAATTTCACCTTAAGCACTTACCAGTCTAATAGCATCACTAAAAATGGTATTCTTTTGGTCATGGCATGAAATATGCATATAATCTAAGGCTGTTTTGTAATTACCGAGTGCTTTCAAGTTGGAAAATGCATTATGAAACAAAGATGTTGCCAGGTTTACTCAAAGAGTGCTTTTGACAGTATATAAATAAGTGTCAGAGTAATACCATAGGTATAGGATTGGGACTCAAGAATCATTAAATGATACAACTGGAAAGAGCTGTATGATTCATTTGTCCAGGATTTATAAAACTGTTTCCCAATAAAATAGTTAAACTCTGCATACTCTCTAAAACAGTCTTTTAGTTTGTCCAACATGCTTGCTCTCCTGACTAGATATTAGCTAGAAATCAGCAAGAAAAGCCTTTTCCCCTATTATCACCTGGCAAATATGTAAAACCAAACTCTGAAACCTATCTGCCAGCTAGGCTGCCCTCTACTGGACTATTTAAGGTATTCAGTCAGCAGGTCAATGCAATTTTACAAGGTAACACAGTAGATATAAATGTAAATTTCCCATATCTCAGTCAAACTGAAGTTCCCTGAATATGTTTTTAAAAAAAGAGAATAAGAACACTTTGGCAAATTAAATTTTACCATTGGGAAAAAAAAATCAGTGGACTGCTAAATTATACAACAATTTCAGTAATTTCGAGAACTGGTTATGATGAAGTTTATGGTCTTAGTCTCCTATTCAACCTTAGAGACAGATCTGCAGCAATAATAGTAGTAAAGGGTAGGAGCAATGGGTATATTCTAATGTCAGTCTTTTACGATGATTTGTGTATTGATACAAATCACATTTTTGCAAGTCCATTCACACTATCGATGTTTTCTTATGCATAAATATGGGTCGCAGTAGACACACGCTGAATAGATAATATCTGTTAAATCTCTTGCCACAAGCATAGACTTTTCAGAGCTGTCTCCTCTGTGAAAATTCATTTTAAGTAGCAAGTTGTTTTTCTCTGTGGTTCATCCCCATGCCTGGGGTTTGCAGTAATGTAAGACCAGTTTACCATCACTGCCAAAACACTCACAGAGGGTTCCAACTTCCTGACCTGGGGAAGAGCAAAGGTCTGATTCACATAAATAAACAACTGTTCTGAGGCCACAAGTTTAAGGAATTTTTTGATGAAGTCAATGAGTCCTTGGATGGTTCGGGTTCGCTCCACAGCCTACTTCTTTGTTTTCATAATAGGGGTGTCCCCAAGAGCCTTTAGCAGAATATCAATTTTTTTCTTGGTGTCGCCAGCAGGTTCCTCTGTCCCCAGGGAGACTGCAGCGGAAGAAGCGGGTTCCAGAGTGGCAGTTTCTGGGGAGACCTCCGTAAGTCCTTTGCTGCCAGTGGCAGTGGAGGGAGGTAGCTGCAGCACAGATTCTTGCTCCTCGGCCATCTTCTCGGTGGGAAGCAGAAGTGGCCAGTGAACATTCTTAATAGTAAAAATAACTATCATTACTCAGGCACTTATTATGTACCTCTTCTAAAATTTTGTTGCCTTGTATTTGTTGCCGCTAAGATGTTTGGTGCATCAATGTTCTCTACTATGTCTTATTAGTACATTTTATCTTTTATAGTTATTTTGCAAAACTATTTTGGTTTTGAATGCTACTTTATTTTATGTTAATATTGTCAATGCTGTTTTCTTTTTTGTTTTCATTTACCTAAAAGGCTTTGTTGTTTTCAGCCTATCTTGATAATTTGTTTTTAAATGTGTCTCATTTCAACAGCATAATAGCTGTTGTGTTTTGTGAAAATTGTTAGAGTTGGACAAAGAGTTCTCATATGTGATCGTCTTTTTTTTTTTTTTTTTGAGACAGAGTCTCACTTTATTGCCCAGGCTAGAGTGAGTGCCATGGCATCAGCCTAGCTCACAGCAACCTCAAACTCCTGGGCTCAAGCAATCCTGCTGCCTCACCCTCCCAAGTAGCTGGGACTACAGGCATGTGCCACCATGCCCGGCTAATTTTTTCTATATATATTAGTTGGCCAATTAATTTCTTTCTGTTTATAGTAGAGATGGGGTCTCGCTCTTGCTCAGGCTGGTCTCGAACTCCTGAGCTCAAACGATCTGCCCACCTCAGCCTCCCAGAGAGCTAGGATTACAGGCTTGAGCCACCGAGCCCGGCCGTGATCGTCTTTTGATTTTCAGATAGGTTTTTCTCTTTTGTCCACAAATATCGGCAGTGGCCATCTTATTGGCCTGACTGTGATAGGAGCATCTTCAGGAATTGCCACTGGGGCCTTCACATGGAATGTAAGTAATGCCATTTTTGCAGCAACTAACCCCTGTATCATTGTCCAAATAAGACACATAAACACTACAACTTGCTTTCAACCTGGAATAAATATCAAAGACTTCTTGAGAAGTCTTGGAGGAAAGGAACTAAGTCTTTGATTTTTCAAGAGGATTATACGAGTTATCATTCCATCCTTATTATTAAATGAATGAAGGGGTAGAGAATGTTTACATTCCAAGGACCATAGGAATACAGTGAACAAACAACTGTGAGGAGACTAGTCAAAATATATATGAATATGTTTAAATATAAATATATATATAAGTAGAGACGTATATGTATGTATATAGAAATATACAGATATACATACATGTATATCTGTATGTGTGAGTTCTGTCTTTTGCTGTACATATTGAGAATGGCCTCGACTGAACTCTTTGAGATATTCAGCTAGTCACTATAAATCTCCTAATTAATCACCCAAAAATACCAGGTTTCAACCATAAACCTTATAAAATATTGGATTCTTTATTTAATTTGTAGAATATGTTTGTAGTAGTAAATAGAATTTGTTCTCCTAAGTTATAAATGAATATATTAGTGTTGGGTTATAACCTATCTCTATATAAATAATTTGGCTTTTTTTGATAAATCAGAAAGCTCCACACTATCTAAGTCTCATCTTCTTTCTTACATACAACAAAAAATAACTCCTGCCTAGTCAAAACCTAATTCAGAAGCTCTGCTCTTCACCACCATTTACCTCTCAGAATTTTCCAGAAGCATCTTTTAATTCAGATATTCAACTCACCTTATCTTTTCTTTGTAAAAAAAGCCAAAGCCAATGTTATTACTTAATTCCAATTATATGAAATTTTAGTATACCTTCTTTCCCTTTTCCCCAAATGGTTTCTGACTCTTCTTCTTCTTAAACTATCTTTTAATTATAAGCCACCTTCATTCCTCTCTGAAAGTAGGCAAACAACAAAAAAAATACCTTAAAATGGACTCAACCCCCCCAAATTAAGAATGCACCCCCCAAATTTAAGATGGCAAAGATCATGTACTGGAAAGTATATGCATGGGCCTTTATTCGTAAGGTCCCAGTAGTGATACACTTGTTAGGTTCAAAACAAATAGTAACTGAGCTTGTTACATTTAAGAGCCTGGCCTACATAGCATCCTAATTTAATTGTTCCTCTCCCTCATGGTTTCAGGCTGTATTTCTGCTCTGTTCTCTTGGTTGGATATTTGTTCCTGTTTACATTAAGACTGAGGTAAGTGTCTGGTACCAGGTATTCTACTCTCTGAAACATTTTTTATTGTAAGTATTACATGTACACTGAAAACTTCCTGGAGGACAAGTTAAACTTCTCGGTCTTTTGATCCTTGTACTGACTGCCCTAAATCCTGAGATGCCAGCAATACATCATTCTGCCTTGGGTAAGCAGACACCTGTAACTCTCTGCTTTTTCATTCTGGACCTTACTCAGTGGTTCACCTCTTAAGGCTTTTACGGAAAACTTTTTAAAATTTAATTAAAAAGTAAGACCTACATAAGTGAAGAGAGCAACTATGTTAATTATTGGAAGACTCAATATCTTAGAAATGTTACTTCTCCCCAAATTGGTCAGTGCACGGAATATAATTCCAAACAAAATCCAAACAAGGTTTTGTAAGGGACTTTGATTCTAAAATATACATAGAAGAGTAAAAATATAAGAATAGAAAAGATAATCCTATCATAGAAAAGGAAGGGCCTTTCCCTAACAAATAGCAAGATTTTCTTATAAAGCTGTAATAATTAATGCACTATGATATTGACACAGGGATAAACACTGAAAAGGGAAAGAGAGGAAAAGCCCAGAAACACACACACACACACACACGGAAACTTGACTTACGACATTGATGGCATTGCAGATCACTGAAGAAACCAGTGCCAATTGATTATCATATAAAAAATAAAATTAGAACCAGGTGCAGTAGCTTATACCTTTAATCCTAGCACTCTGGGAGGCTGAAGTAGGAGGATTTCTTGAGGCCAGGAGTTCAAGACCAGCCTGAGCAAGAGGAAGACCCCATCTCTACAAAAACAGAAAAATTAGCCGGGTATGCTGGTGAGCACCTGTAGTCTCAGCTACTCAGGAGGCTGAGGCAGGAGGATCACTTGAACCCAAGAGTTTGAGGTTGCTGTGAGCTATGATGATGCCACTACACTCTAGCCCTAGTGACCAAGCCAGACTCTGTCTAACAATAATTAATTAAAATAAAACTGGATCCCTACTTTATACAGAAATAATTTCAAATTGATTAAAGACTGAAATAGGAAAGGCAAAAACTTTAAACACTTGTAAGAAAGTTTAGAATATATTTATGTCCTTGAGATAGAGAAGGATTTTTAAGTAAGATATAAAAATCTCAAATCCCTGGCTGACCACTAAAGTAAGTAAACATGTATATGTGAGACTGCAGTGAGCCTAGTCAGAAAAAAGAGAGAAACTAGAAGAAAATCTATCTTGGGAAGACAAGACTGGACCCGGTGAGTTTGTGAGTTTATGGTGCCTTCAACTGACCGTATTCCCCAAGCCACAGGGTGTAGGCACTGGAGAGCAAAGTCTTCCGGTTTGAGATATCAGAGGATGCCGTGAGTACCAGCAGAGCAACTGGAAATTTAGATGAGAGCTCTGAAAACAAGGAAACCAGAGAGAAGGTGACTCCCAAATCTGAGTATATTTTCTGCCCAGATGCTTACCTGACTGCTGAGCTACACAGGTGCGGAGGAAACCTCCAGAGAGCCAGGCTAAATTATCAGCAGCTGGAAGCTAAAAGAAACAGAAACATCAGCTGCTGCACATGGCAGGATGGGAGTGGGGAATGGCACGAAAGATTTTTCTGTTTGAGTTCAGGCAAAGTACTTGTCTACCAAAACAAGAAAGAGCAATCCCCAGAAGAACAAAACAGATTCTAAGGTGGTACATTGTATTATCTATGATGGTGAATTTTCTACGAAGAATTACCAGTTGTACAAAGTAATGAGAAAATAAGTGTGATCTAGACTCTGGAAGAAAAAAAGCAATAAAGAGAAGCTGACTCTGCGCAGGCCACACCACAGCCAGAGCTGCCACCAGCACCTCAGCCACAGCCTGAGCCTGAGCTGGTACAGTCACAGCTGGAGCTGCTGCCACAGCTGCCCAAAGGTCTTCTTCAGCATGGGTGTTTCCTTTTCATGGCGATATGTTGTTCTTAGATGTGCTTTGTCATTCTCTGACTTTCATGAAGGCTGCTGTCTTCTGTATTAGAATCTTACATTTATTTGATTTGACTTGTTTTGATACAGAAACATAAAACACTGTGCATAAGGGATTTCATCCCATTTCCCAACACGGCGACAAAACAAATCTAACTGGAGAATAGGTTTGTAGCTCAGTGAGCCATTACAGGGCCATATCTCCCCAGACCCAAGAGAGTACCAGGGCCAGGCATTATTACACAAACCTGCCATCCTTTTCTTCTTCATAGCCTCATAACTGTACTCAGACCAGTTTTGAATGATACAACCCAACGGCTACATTCAGGAATTGAATTCTTTCTTCCCATAGTCACACACAGACACACACACACACGCATATAAACTGCAGTTCCAACAAATAAGCCCAAGGAGTGCCAAATACAAACCGTCAGAGGTCCTGCACTCCCAAAGGGCTGAGGCTCTCAACCCAGACAGGAATTTCAGAGACTCGCCCCACATAGAGAGAGAGGTTGCTCCACTGTGCACTACCTTCAAACAGCACTCACCTGTTCAGACACAAATGCCAAAATCCAAGGGTCAGAGGTCCATTCTTCCCTGACCTCAGGGGTGCCCTTGGAGCTGTTGAGAGCAAAGCCAGCGGGAGAAGCCAAAACCAGTCTCCGCAGACACTCAGCCAGCCTGTGACCAGGGAGGCTTCAAAGTCTCTCCCTGTCCCATATCCTCTAGCAGTGAAAAACAAAAAAAGCAGAAATAAAAAATATGAGAAAAAATAATAAAGTCGCTCCCTGTTCCATGGCCACCAAGCCATGAGCAACAGATCCTGGACAAGACCCCAAATTGCTGACGAACCCACAAGAGGGGGTTCAATGTTGCTCACTGGGCAGAAAGCCAATAACAAAGACAACAAGCACTGTCCAGGAAGAAAGGATTTATTAGTGGGGATGCATCTACTGGGAGTGGGAGGCATGGACCATGAATCCACCTCCCCGACCAATAGGGTTGGGTTTTCTGGAGGTGAAATGAATAATGCATGAGGGGAGTGAGCCTCACTGCGTGTTTGGGTACCGGGCAGGGCACGCAAGCGCCGTGAGAAATCATGCTGATACACGTGTATCCCATGATCAAAAAATGGTGGGTAAGTCATTCCCAGGGTGGGGACTTTAGTATTATAATGAGCTAGGGGTTAATACGGGTTATTCTTTCGGCCTTGTGCACAGGCTCAGTGGGTTATTTGGGCACGATCCGTGGTGGACTGTCACTTGTCTTCTCCAGACAAACAGGTGACGTGAAACTTTGTAGTTACCTCGCGGCTGCATGGAGGTGCTGCCATTTCTGGGGGAAAAAACTCAGAATGCATCAGTGCAACAGAAAGTTACAAAGTTCTGGTCAGCAGATCACCCTGAGAGCTCTCCACCTGTGTTCTGCCTAATTTGAGACTGCGGCTGCTAAGCCACCAGGGCTGAGATAAAAGTCACTGTCTAAGTCGCCTAGAGCAGCCGGCCCCAGCCATACTGTGAACTCATTTGAAATACGAAGGAACTAAAAACACTATCGAGAAAACATTTTCTTGCTTATGGAGCTGGTTACAACATTGATAGAGAAATTCCTGTATGAATTCACAGAGATTGAGAGATAACTCAGTACATAGTAATATATGTACATATGAAGAAAATATAGTTTGATAATCATATGCCAAGAGAAATATGATGTATATACCTAAGTATCTGTTAATGCTATCTTTTATCCAATCCTGAACAAAGTCTACCAATATTTCTATTGGTTCTAGAAATATTTGATGACTCAGGAGTGGTAGAAATGTCTAAGGATGGTATTTCTAACCAAGAATGGGACCTCTGTGTGTTCCTAACATGTCAGATTTGTTCCTTTTCAATTTGAAATCCTCGATATTGACTACATTTGGGGGTGCACCCCGCTCCTATAACTTGCTACGAGAAACAGAGAATAATGATGGGTGGGTTTGGGATTCAGTTTCTAAAATAAAACACTTAATCTTCAATGGCATTTTTGTATGTGTAAAGGCACACTGGTCTACACCGCAGCAGTCGGACCTCACAATGTGGATTGTGCAATCACTCTGAAAGGTCTATGATGCCCTGTCACCATGGTTACGTGACTATATATATATATATATATATATCTGGCCACCAGCTCTAGCTACTACTGTCCTAAAACATGGGCAACCTGTGTTCTTCTCGTGCTAAAGGTATGTTCCTATTGA
>VSMD01043261.1:0-28100 GCA_008750895.1 Mirza zaza
TTTATATACAAGCAAGTATGGGAAATGTATAAAACCAGTTTTTAATATTTATTTGTTGCAGAACATTTTAGATTATTTAGTATGCTAATGGATATTGTAACTATCTCATGAGTTAAATAGATTGCTGAATTCCCTAAAATTAGCTGATGAGAATTTTTTTCTTTACCTATAGGAAAGCTCTCTACCATAAACAGGTAAAGCAATATAAATCAGTGATCTCCAAACTTTTAAATTTTATACTCTATAAGGGTAAATTATTTCAGCATACATCAACCACACATATATAATTTATTTGTAGGTTTATTATAGATTATATTTTGCTGTACCAGAAGATTATGCATGTTATTTTACTTTTAATTATTTTTATTTTTTGAGGAATCTCCGTACTCCTTCCATAGTAGCTATACCATTTTATATTTCCACCAAAAGTGTACATGAGTTTCAATTTCTCCACATCCTCGACAACACTTTTCTTTTTGATAATAGCTATTCTGACAGGTATCAGGTATTACATCATTGTGATTTTGCCTTGAATTTCCCCAATGACTAGTGATGTTGATGCCCTTTTCACATACTTGTTGGCCATTTGTATATCTTCTGAGAAATGTCCATTTAGGTCCTTTGTCCATTTTCTCATTGGGTTACTTGGTTTCTTTGCCTTACATATTTTAGATATTAGCTCCTTATCAGATGTGTGGTTTGCAAATATTTTCTTTCATTCTGTAGGTAACCTTTTCAATTTACTGTTTCGTTTGCTGTATACATTTATAGTTTGATGTGGTCCCACTTGTCTAGCTTGCTTTTATTTCCTGTGCTTTTGGAGTCATATGTAAGAAATCTTTGGTAAAACCAATGTTAAGAAGATTTTTCCCCTGTTTTCATCTAGAAGTTTTACAATTTCAGATCTCACTTTAACTCTTTAATCCACTTTCAGTTTATTTTTGTGTATGAGTAAGAAAAGGATCTAATTTCATCCTTTTGCATGTGAATATCCAGTTTTCCCAATACTACTTGTTAAAGAGACTATTCGTTAAAGAGACTATTCTTTCCCTATTATGTGTTCTTGGCACACTGTTGAAGATCAGTTGATTATATACATACATATATATATATATATATATATTTCTGGTCTTTCTATTCTGTTCCACTGGTCTGTCTGTCTTTATACCTGTACCATATAGCTTTAATTACTGTAGCTTTATAATACATTTTGAAATCAGAAAGTGTGACATCCCCAGCTTTGTTCTTCTTTCTCAAGATTACTTTGGCCATTTGGAGTTTTAAATTACATATGAATTTTAAAATTATTTTTTCTATTTATGTAAAAAACATGCCATTGATCCAACAATCAGACTTTTTGATATATATCCAAAAACTATTGAAATCAGGACGTCAAAGAGATATCTGCATTCCCATGTTCATGTGCAGCATTATTCACAAGCCAAGTTATGGAAACAACCTAAATGTCCATTCACAGATGAATGGATGAAGAAAATGTGGTATATTAATATAATTGAATATCATTCATTCATAACAAAGAAGGAAATTCTACTATATGAGGCAACATGGATGAACATTGAAGACATCATGCTCAGTGAAATAAGCCAGTCGCAGAAAGACAAATACTGTATGATCTCACTTATATGAGGAATATAAAATAATTAAACTCATAGAAGCAAAGAGTATAATGGTACTTGCTAGGGACTGGGGGGAAGGGAAAACAAGGAGTCATGCAATGAGTATGAAATTTTAGTTATGCAAAATGAATAGTTTTTAAAGATTTACTGTACAACATAGTGCCTATAGTTAACAATACAGTACGGTGCATTTAAGAAAATTTATTAAAAGGGTAGATCTTATATTAAATGTTCTTACCACAAAAAAATAAAACAACACCAAAAATACCCATGGGCATGAAGAACTCTTAGAGGTGATAGATATGTATATTACCTTAATTGTAGTGATGGTTTCATGAGTATATGTGTATGTTCAAATTCAGCAAATCATATACATTAAATACATACAGTTTTTTTGTGTATATCAATTGCACCTCAATAAAGCTGCTAAAAAAGAAACAGAAAAAGAAAAGAAAAAAAGGGAAAGATCAACAAATGATAAATAAGTAATATATTTTAAAGGTCCCCCTAATATTAACAGCTAGTATTAATGTTTTGCTAATATTATTAGCCATTATTTCAAAGCACAATACACCTTTAGGGTTAAAGTTCATCTTGATGATAGTTGATGTAAATACATATTTTAAATAGACCTTGATAAGTTCAGGTTTTTTTTAGCCTATTTCTTATTAGATACTGTTAGAATGTTATTGTTTTTAACTCATTATATGCCTAAGTAGGAACTCATAGAGGAATATTTGTAATTGATAAGTACAATACAAAGAAACATATAAGCCTCACCATATTGTAGATCTCATTCTTCCCAGAGGATCCAATATTGGACTTAACATGTGACCTGCTGACATTCAGACCAAGTGAGGTTCCAATGTCAATGAGAACGTAAATCTTAATAAAAATGTATTTGGAAATTATGGCATTTTCTTTCCACATCATAGTGAATCACCTTAAGAATTCTGGCCTTAGGAAATGTACTTATGTGAAGTGTTATAGGAAGAAGAGAGATTATCATGAGTTAGAGAGTGGGAGGAAAGGAAATAAAAATGTTACAGGTAGACTTGAATTTCAAGTAACCTGGCCAAGAAAATAAGTAGGGAATTCTACCTAAAGAGGTATAAATGTTAAGGAAGTTTATTTACTATTATATGTTTATTTATGAGTATGTCTAAATATCCAATATATATTGGTGGGAAAAGAGGCAGTGAAGGGAGACGGGGAAGAATACATGACAGGAGGATGATTAATTGGGGGAAAATTAAGTGCAGGACCAGAGACTGTGCTATGTCAACAAACAAGAGGAGAACTTTCTTTCTGAAATTAGTAGAACAGGAGTGATATATGAAAACATCCCGTCAAGAAAATTGAAGCCTGACTCACGCTGTGCCAGGGACCAAAATGAATGCAGAAATAGATGAGTGGATAGAGAAAAACCAGCATGATAATGCAGAACTAGTATAATGAAAGAGATGGTAACCCAGAGGCGAATCACAATTATTTCCATCACCATTCCATTACCAGTTAGAGTGAAGAAAGGAGGGACTATTAGTTAAACCAGAACCATCTCATATATCAATCATCTCTTTCTTATCAATTAATTTTACATTCATAAATATATACTCAGTGTTTAACATGTTACAAACAATGTACTGGATGTTGAGGATACAAAAATGAACAGATAGATCCATTTCTTGCTCTCACAGTTTACACCAGTCTTTAATGTAGTTGCTATACATATGAATTACTTAACAAACTGCATGGAGTTTATCTTGTAGTGTGAAATGTCATTCTTAATTACATTTTCTGTGTATGTCTTGAATGGAAAAAATATATATAGCTTCAATAACGGATAGGGAGAAAAGTAAAAAAGATGGATGCACAAAGTGAGCAAAATTGTTGTAGTATCTGAAACTATATCATCCCATTGGGATATGTCAACAGCTTCAAGAACACAGGCATAGCTTCTTGTCTTTGAAAATCCATTTTGTTACTGAAGTACTCCAATCATTATTTTAAAAAAAAGCGTCTGGGTAACTGAAACAAATCAATACTGTCATGCCTTCTAATACCAGTGTGTATGTAAGAGAAAGAGAAATAGCATGAAGATAGCTGAATTATTGACAGTACTATTGAAAGACACTTTAAAATTTTTCTCTTCTTTTAAAAATTCAGTTTTAAATTTTAATGTCTTTGGTCAGGGTACCAAATAATTTCATGAATGTTGCAGTCCCAACTTTATGTGCTATATTGAAATGATATATATGTTATGGTTTCAAATCAACACCAAGGAGATAATACTGCCTTCCCAAAGTCAATGGATCATTGCCAATCAAGTAGCTTAGAGGGGGGAAGAAAGAAAAAGCTGGGAAAGACAAAGACAGGAATAGAAGAGAGAAAGGCTAGATAGAGGTCGAGATTGGAAGACACTCCCTTTTCAACCTTAACAATCTTCCTGTTTGTAACAATGCTGAGATGAGTTGTGCTGCTTTTTTAAACTTAATCATATTAAATGTTTTGTACTTCGCATAAGAATTATTTCCTATGTGAAAAAGTTCTATAACATAAAAGGAACATGAATTAAGCTATGAATCTGATTAACATTTCAGAATCATCAGGAGGCTTTGGTAGAAGTCATTGTTGATTTTATATGACCAGTAGAAGAAATAATCCTAAAGAATTAAGGATTTATAATAATAATAATTAAATTATAGCATGCAAATTTAGCATCAAAAGATGCAAATTGTTTTTCTGTTTCAAAATTAGATTTCTTTTCACTGTACTGTTTTCTGCAAAATTATGGTTTTATTCCTACTTCATTTTCTAAAACTTTCATATCTATGCAGGCAACTGTTTACATAGACCTGTAAGAACAACTCAGCTTCATGGTTCTTAACCATGGGGCCAACTGTGGCACAGTACAAGGTTTCTAATTCTCAATTTTCTTTCAAAAGGGGATTTGTAAAACTTATGGCAGGGAAGGAGAGAGAAGAAGTCCTTATGCATTTAAAGAAATTACTTATTATTTATTATCTAAATTTATTATTTTCTTCCTATGATAATATTGGTATCCATAATCATGTGAACTCTGAAAACAAGAAAGAAATAATTCAATTCAGCAAAATTATATTAATTGATGTGGATATGTAAAAGTTATTGAATTATACTTTGTACTAAGTGTTCCTTTTTGTTTGTAGGGATTATGGAGAGGTCTAATAAACTAGACAGTATTATAAGATGTATATAAGACATTCATAGTTCTATTGAAGTGCAACCTTGCACGAAAGCTCAGCCCAGAGGCAATATTATCTTCTCAATAATTTACAATCTTTAGAAGGCAGATACCAAAACAAATGAAGGCACAGGATTTAGATAAAAACTGAGATTCTCTTTTTGGCTCTGCCTCTCTGACCTATCTGGATAATAAGTAAACTGTTCTTCTTTATAAAACACTTTTCAGCATGACCATTTTGGCTTTTCATAGCTCACCATTGGGATATCAATATAGTTACACATTGATGGAATACAATGTCCTTAAGAAGTAAATTACTAACCAGTGAGCACAGAAAGAATTAAAATCACAGAAAAGTAGGAAGCAATGAGACTGATTTTCTGAAATCACACACAAAAATAATTTCTATTACTACCCACATGAGAGTTAACTTTTTTGTCTGACCTCCTATCAATGACTTATTTTCTTAGGAATGTGGTGAGCCTGGACTCAGCCCTGGCTATAGTTCTAGGAGTGGAGATTGAGCATGGAAACTGGGGGGGAGAAACAAGTTTTTGCCTGAAGAACAAACAGGGATTGATGTCTAGGGCCCAGATGAGGATGTGGGGAGCAAGTAGAGTAGAAACCTTAGGTGTAAATGGAGGCAGAGACCAAACATCAAGAAAAGGTACGAAGAACAAGCAAAGGTAGTTAAGGCAGGTTTGGGAGGTAAAGCACAGACATTTCCAGACGTAATGGGACCCACAGCACTGCAGCCCTTCGTACTGTGCTGCAGTTGAGCCCATGGGTGGGGTGGGAGCTATGAAGTTGAGCTGTTCTTATAGCTCCAAGTATTTGAAAGCCTTAGTGATGAAAGTTTTAGGAAACAAAGTAGAAATAAAACAATAGTTTCACAGAAAACAGGACTATGAAAAGAAATCTAATTTGCAAACAGAAAAGCAATTTGCATCTTTGGAAGCTAAAAATAAATTGCCTCTGAATTAGCTCAAGTTTAATAAATCAAAATGTTATCTTGGCTGAAAAAAAAAAAAGTCATTCTTTCCACCGTTTATGGGCATCCAGACAGAGTTATCATTTTGTTCCATTCTGAGGAAGCCTATGCCTCTTCTGCCAGTGTAAATAAGGCCTGTTATTGTTAGCGCCTGTTCAAGAAGTGGTGATTTTATTAATCAGGAGAGACTTGGTCATACCTGGGTAAAAAATTAACCCCGAAATATCAGTTAGTTAACACAAAAAAGGTTTTATTTCTTGCTCACACTACACCTCCAATGTAAATCACAGAACAGCAGTTCTGTTTCATATAATCAGGTAAGCAGACGCTATCAGCATCCTCCATCTGGAGCGTAGCAGGTAGTCATGACAAGAGATGCGACAGATTAGAGAAACTCAGAGGTTTTCCATAGCATCAGCATGATGCGTGCACAGCATGATCACACAAAGTTCGTTGGCCAGAGCCTGTTTAATGGCCACACCTAAATTCAATGATAGTTAGAAAATATAATTTCTCATGATATGGATAGAAAGAAGAATAGGGTATTTGTGAATCCTAGTAATATTTGCCATGTTTGATATTTCAAAATAATCAGGGTAAGATTCTGGAAAATTATCTTCTAAAAAAAAGAGAGGGGCATAAGGAAATAAAAAAGCAAAAACAAAAAACTGGGTACATGGACATAACCAAGAACGACCACCAGAAGGTTCTTAAGAGGAGTTTGAAATTAGGGTATTTCAGTTACTCCTTTAACGTGCAGTTACTGCATATTTGTGATTTCCCTCACACAGAGAAAAAATAAACTAGTGATTGAATATATCAAAGATAGGATTTTTTCAAATAACAACATAGGATGAAATTTGCTTACTGGAAACTAGTGAGTCCAGAGATAACAGAGAAGTCAATGTCTAGATGGAGCACATGATTGAGGTCACATATCCAACAGAGAATTAAGCCTTAGGACAAGTTCAGGCCATGAGAAGCTGAAGGAATGAGACTTCATGATCAGCTAATGAACAAGACAAACCAAATAAAGGAGAGAGAGGAGAAGATAGAAATTCCAAATGGCAAAAATAGATGATTTTTAAGTCAATAAAGGACTGCTTTAGACTCAGAAAAGGGATCTTTGATGACCATTCTCTTTGAAAGTGCCAGGAAGAAGTAACAAACCCAAGGGCAACAAAATTAATTCTGGTGCAATAGTAATAAACCCAAGATTAAGAAAAAAAGATATAGACAGTACACTGAGAATACCAGAACCCTTATCTGAAAAGGACTGGCAATCCCATTGCACCAGTGGGACTCTACAAGTTTACAATCTGAAGAGTTTGCTTGGTTTTAGCAAAATTCGAATGGATTTAGCAAATCTCTTTCAGACTGAGCAAAAGTGAAGTCAGGACAAGGATTCATAGACAGACTTAGATACATTTGCATTTAAATGCAGACAAGATACCTATTATTAGTGATATTTTTAAGTTTTTCTAGATTTTAATCATTCCTAATTATTTGGAATTTTTAAAAGATATATTTCCTTTTATGTTTGCAGTTAAATCTTTAACAACCTCAAAAGGGTTTTTTTTTTTTCCCCAGAAAATACAGCTGTATGGGTGATGAAAACCCAGGCTGAGTTGTAGGCTGAGTTGTAAACAGAAATGAGAGTGAGCAATCAAGAAGCTTTAGTTCCATGGAAGCAAAGAGAAGATAAATGGGTTGGTCTGATGTAGATAGAGCCCAGTAGGAGGACTTTGCCTGGCTTATAATGATTTATTCAAAGGAGCTGGCATAGGCAATTGTTACTGGGATTTCTATTTCTTTATAGAAAATCATCCATAACTTCTCCAAGCCACAGTGAGAATATAAGGCAGAGAAATTAGGTCTGGGACTGGGTCTACAGCCATTATAAACTTTAGCGTCCATCATAGACATTCTAAATATATTTTCTCCTCCAGTATCCAAGTCACTGGTAAAAATGTTCACCACCCAAGGAATAACCTCTGATGGAATGCCATTTACTATGTCTCCCCAGGCTGACACTGAACCATTGATAATATTTGTCAAAACTAGGACACCGCAACCAGCTGTCTTTTCTCACAGCACAGGCATGCACAGTTGTTCGTGAGGAATTAAGACTGTAACAGCAGGGACATTAAGGATTAGTCTTGACAGTTTACTAAGAGGAATGTATAGTTTAGCTTTGTCCAGTTAGCATTCCTTCCTATTTTAGAAAGAGGATGCTTTATTTGAAAAGAGCTGAGGGTAAAGAAATGTAGAAGACATCTTGAGTGGCAACAAGACTGGAAAACATTCACGATAGTTGGTCACTGTTGTTTTAGCCAAAATGCACGTAATTTCAATAAAGCTTCCAATAATTAACATAAGATTACTAGTGGAAAAATAATACTTAGTAAAATAAAAAGTCTGACCAGCTTTTTGCCAGGGTTTGAAAAAAAATATCTGACAGACACAATAGCTTCACTATGTAACTGTATTCCTAGAAAAAGGAATGTTAAGAAGGAAGAAGGCAAACACCTTCTGTTATAATCACAGTGAGATTATGCTTTAAATGACTGCTAGGATTTTCTACAATAGAATGTTTTGTTTTTCTAGCTTCCTAGAAATATGGTTCTGTGATTGGAATAGATGTTCTGTTTAGCCCTTTCTCCTTGATCTTTTCAGCAGTCTGGTTTTCTGGTCAGGTAGTGAACAGCTGTTAAAATAAACCTGCCCTTCAAGTTTGGGAAATAAGATGAAGCCTTGGATACTTCAGCTTCTGATTTAGGTCAGAGATAATAAACTCAGTAATCCAAAGAATATCATGCACACCCTGATAATATTGCAAAAAGCTAATCAAACTCTCTTCTTGGCATGAGGGGTTCCAGAGACAAGAAGGAGGGGGCTGTGATTGGATGGTACAGTGATCATACCAAATCTTCAGATTCTCCAGGGCAAACAGATTTGGTGTTTTGGATTGATATCCAATTTTTCTGCCCGGGTGAGACTTGTATGCAACTCCTAGCATTTTATTATGTTTTTGATGATCTACACAACCCTGACACAATGAACAAAGAAATCCAGAGAGAAGAGAAACATAAGCCCCTGGTTTGGGGCTCAAAGGCTCAACAAGCAGCTGTTCAACCCCAAGGGACCTCTGAGATTCCCAGCAGTGGTGCCAATGATGAGGGTCCTGGTTGGTGTACACGCCAGGGCACCTCTACCCTGGACAGCACTCCAATGCAAAGCTAATCAACAACCAGGTCTGGGCAGCTGCTCACTCACCCGCCTGGTAAAGCATCCTCTCTAGGGCTGATATGTCTCTAGACCTGGGGTATGTCCACCCTGTGAAATTTACTTGACAATTCCCCATAGATTGGAAAGAGATAATAAAGTTTATATTTCATCTCATTGATTTAAATTGATATTGTATATCTGTTTGAAAATGTACATAATACACTAGAACACTAGATTGTCTATAAAATAATAAATATACATTGAGGGGGCATGTTTAAGTTTTTATTGGTAGGGACACATACACCAAAAAAGGTTGGAGCCCACTATTCTAGATTGTCCCCTTCCTCCAGCCAAACCCTCATAAGAAGGCAAGGTGAATTAGTACTGTCATAAAAACCTTCTAAAAGTCACTCAGAGCCAACTTCTTAACATAGGATAGTGATCAGATTGAGGTTACCATAGAGCAGAGGGAAGGAAAAAAGAGGGAGGAGAGAAATGGGAAATGAAAGTCCCTTTCCTAAGATGACAACTTTCTTCAATAATTAGCCCTTAAATGAAAGACCTAAACTGCCTGCCTTCCTCACCCTCTTTTCCCTGGCATATCATTTCCTTCCTACTTTGATGTGAACCACAGTAACTCTTTATCTATTAAACCCAAGGAACAAGTGTACCATCTGAAGGAGTGTGTGCATAATGAGTCAAAAACACCACATATACTCAGGAAAATGCAACTACATTAGTCTGGAGAATGCAGCTGCAGAGTGTGGTCCTCAGGTAGTTTGCCTGAAAGGTGTCAGAGAGTGAGAAGAGGACATTGACCTCACAATTGAAAACCAAGAGATCCAGTTCAAGATAGCAGGTTATAAACACATGACCCCCTGAACAAGTCCAGTGTGCAAATATGGTTTTTCTGCCGGAGATCTTTTATAAAATTTAATTTGTTATAAACATGTATAACTTGGATGATTTCATACAGGAAAAGTTCACATTTACGGCTTCTCTTGATAAATGAAAGATCTGAAAGCATTGGACCCACATTCCTGAGTAGCCACCATGGGCTAGGGACAAGATGTGCTTCTTAGGGAGAGAAGGCAGAGGCTCTCACTGTCACTGCATAGCACAAGGACTGCCGTACACATCTGTGCTTGTTTCCACTGCTCTGGATTCACAGATGGAGTAGCGACACAGAAGGCTGAGAGAAGTCAGGAAGGCAAACGAGAACCCCTGAATGATCAGCCCATTTTCACACCTCCTCCCCCACCCCATTGCTACTATGTGCCAGGCACAGTTCCAGAAATCAGTGATGGGAAGAATCTAAAGCAAACAGAAAAGATGAGGTGCTGCCTCGCCTCCCACTGAACTTATATTCTAGTTGAGAAAACTGGACAATAAATCAATAGATGCCAATTATCAGTGACAATAATATCTAATATGCTTCAAATGCTATTATGGGCCCATCACTGTTCCTTCTCTTATGTGTCATTTGTTCATTTTCCCACAGAAACTCCATGGAAAATAAATTATTACATCCTATTTTACAAATAGAAAATTGAATCATCGAGATAAGCAACTTGGATAAAGTCGCATGGCTAATATGTGGTGGGGTAATGAAGGACTCCAGCAGGTTGACATTTAACCCCAGGCCACGCCAGTAAGTCCCAAGCAGAGTGTTAATATGGGCTGATGTGAAAGCTGACTGGGCAGCTGCTTTAGATTTGGAGGTCAAGAAAATCCTTTGTCAGAAGGTAACATTTAAGCTGAGATCTGAGAGACACAACTATGCAAAAACTAGGGAAAGAGCATAGTTGGCAAAGGGAACAAACAGCTAATGCAAAAGATCCACATTGGAAAGAGCTTGGCTTGTTAAGGCTGTAGCTCGATGGGAGAGAGAGGAGGAGACAATTATAAAGATGACGTTGAAGAGGAAAGCACAGATTGCATTCTGTCTGGGTCTTAAATTTAGGTGTTATTTCATTTGGGAGGCACTGGAGGGTTACAGATTAAAGGGTACCTCAAGCTTATTTGCATTTCAAAAACATGGTAATTTTTATTTACCCACATTTACCTGGTCTCTTTATAAACTGACCTTAATGGATATCTTTAACTTCCTTTCCCACTGTTTCTCCATCATATATTGTGTGTTCTAACTCCAGTATTCCAGTACCTAGTGTTGTGCTAGAAAACCAACTCTCTGAAAACAAATCCCTGATTTGTAGCAGCTGCCAATTTCTGTGGTGTAAATACTTCCACCATAGCTGATTTCAAGCTAGCAACAGTTTAACAACTAACATGCCAAATTCCTGAATATTTAACAAATTAATTTGTAAGAATCCATTTCAGCAGGCTTCAAATATCTTGACTCTCTGAAAATCACTAGGCCCCTTCGTAGTGTGTCTTTCCACAATACATGCTGCTCTCTTTGCCTGTAAAACCTAATCATTCTAGAGCTATGGTAAAGAGCAGGATCGTTGGCTTCACACGGACCTGGATTCCAGTCTCAGCTTTGTAAGTCAGCCCTGTGATCTTAGGAAAAGTCCTTAACTTCTCTACACCTCTGTTACCCCATTTATAATATGGGAGTGGTAGCGGTCCCTACATCAGGGTATTGTTTCAAGGATTAAATGAAATAACATGACAAAAACCATTTAGCAGAGTATGTGGAATATTATTTTATGTACTTCCTAAAAATTTCAACTTACTCCTCTACTCACTGTCCATAGCCCCTGTTGGGAGCTGAAGAAAGCTACAAAGTTTGTGAAGCTTGCCTTTTGGCAGCCTATCTTTTGAGAGTTAGGCCTCCTGCCTCGTTTTCCCCATCTCTAAGATGCCTTCCAGGATCCATGCAAGAATCCTTTGTCTTTCATGGAATAGACGTTATGAGACATGTCATATATGATATAAGAGCAAATAGCAGCTTAAAGTGTTAGCATGTATTTTAAAATAAAGTTTCTTGATGAAAGGAAAGACTTCAAGATTCTGGTAGAAGTATTTTGCCTTTGTATTTTACCTTAATATTAGATATTTTATAATTTTTTTTTTTATAGGCAGCCACTTGAGGTAAGTGACTAAGTCTTAGCCTCCACCTGTAAGTTTTTATTCAGTGTAATCCTGTAGACACCTCATCTTAATGTTTAATTGAATCAACACCAAAAATAGATTCATTCATTGGGTATTAAAGATGTAGGTTCTAGTGACAAAGGAACACCAAAAGAACCTTCAAAGCCAACAGGAAAAAAATCCACTTGCCACCATTCTTGTAAAATTAACACAAATAAACTTAGGCCACTACAGCAAATCAAAGCAGAGTATTGATGCAATTGTATGAATATTCAGAAGCAAAAGCAAAATAAAGCAAAGCAAGATCTTGTGCTTCTAAAGGCATCAGACTTCCCTTAATTTATAATCTTATTCAGAAGTCACTAGAACTGCAGTGTGTTCTGTACCTATGTTTAAGAAATCATCAAAATTGCATTTTCCTTTAAATTCAGGGTGTTTTTTTAAATGAGATCCCTTATCAAAATCTTGCTTACATATGTATTCTAGGCCAGTACCAATTCCAATATGTGTAAAAGCAACTCAGGTCCACTTGCTAATTTCCTAGCCAAATTTTAAAACATATCTAAGAATACTAGAAATAAAAAATGTATATACATCAGAGTGGATGACTATATTCTAACATTCCCTTAAGTGTATTGTGCTCTAATCAATGTATTTGTGGATCTAAAACCTTAGAAGAGTGTCTGCCCAAAAGTGTGTATCCAATGTACCCCATTTTTAACTCAACGATGGATATTGCCATGTACTAAATTATCTTGATAGACTGCCAACACATTTAAAGCAGCAATTTGTTAGTTCCTGAAAGCTAATACACAGACTGTAATGTACCCTATGCAGTGTAGCCAATGAAGCCAGTACTATTTGATCTGCTAAAGTGGTTGTGTATTTCTATTCAGCAATGCAGGGCTTGAGTCCAGAGGGAGATTGCAGATTACTATTAAGCATTTTATGACAGCTGGTAAACAGTCACCATGACCAAGATCAAAGGAATTTTATCCCTACATATATTTCAGGTGGCAGTAAAGTCATAAGCCCCCAACATTGCTTTTTATCTCTCATTATTAATTCAGGGGTAAATTATAAAATATCTTTTCTAGCATGTTTCGCAGCTCTGGTGAGAGCAAATTTGCATTATGGAACATGTGAAATTTAAATTATGAATCACATTTTTCTTGGTTGAGTCTTGCACCTCTATGATCAGTTCAGGAATAAGAACTGTTGAAATTGGAAGGGAATATTTACAAGGTTAAGAATTTAAAATCATACAAGATAAAAAATATGTGCCCATAAAACAGGGACAAATGATGCAATAAATCCCTCACCCATATTCTGTCAGTTGCATTATTTCTTTTATCCTTTAAATTCCTATAAAATGAAGATTATCTTTTAGATTCTCTGAAACTTCCAGCATCTCCTAGGACAGAATCTTTGCAGTCCCAACTAACTCTGACACGATGATTTTAGAGTTAGGTCATAAATTAAGCAGCAGTTTTATCCTAGGTCTGCAGCAATTAGGATGCCATTGACTTCTTTGCAGAGATCCAAGTGCATGAGTATATCTATAACTTACTCCTATCTGAATTTCTGAGAAGTAGGATTTTCCTTAAAAAGCAAAGCATTTTTTTTACTTGTTTTTTATAGTGTTGCCTTGATGCTCTATTGATCAACCAAGAGACTTAAATGATTCATATCGGTGGAAAAATATCTCTGCTAAATATGGCTGGCTGCTTTTCTATCCAGAAAAGTCCACAGAGTCCAAGAAAGGCTTCCCTTAGGTATCTAGGCACTTTTCCACAAGAGGGTGGGAAAATTCCACCCATCTTGTAGAAGTGCTCAACTTGGCCCTGGGGTGGCAATGGACCCCATACGGATTTAACACTAGACCATAATATTCACCACAAGCCTTTGAACAGGTCCCAGCTGCACCTGTTGCCACGGGTGAACCGGAAAACCCACATGACTGAGGTCTTCCGGTGGTTTGACATTCTCTCCTCAGGCTTTACAGGAGAAGTGTGACTCAGCTGTGAGCCATGGCTGGGACTTCCTCAGTCCTAAGGGAAGAATCCAGGAGAGAGAACTAAATGTTTGCTAACGCAACTGCCATCTGCCACTGTCAAGTCTTATGGTGACAGAGTGCACGTTAATGCCAGATAGACTGAGAACACACACCATCTGTTCATTGCCCTGAAATAAAATTAACTAGGTCATCTGGATTTGGAAGCCTATCTGGAATTGTTGACATCTATTCCCAACCTTGAGGATGGAAACTTTTCCCCACCTTACATCATTCAAATTACCCAGAGAAATATTTTCACTCTAACCCTTCTAGTACATAAAGTACAGTTAACAGAAAGTACAGATAATAACAGTTATTATTATTATAATATAGATAATACAGATACCGTTAACAGATAATAACAATTTATATGTTAACAATGAATAAAGGATTTTATAGCCTTTACATTATTATATTTGTAAGCAGTAATATTACAAATTGCCTTCCAACCAGTCCTCTTACAGGGAAAAATGTATAATAATTTTAGTTTCAAGAAGAATGTGCAAAATCTACGTGGACTGCAGTCTTTGTTGACCAACTAATGAGATGCAAATATCTTGATTTCCAGGCACTCAGACAAGAAAGAGGCAATACAGATATGTAAGACATTTTACTCCTGCATAACTATTTAAAAGGTGATAGCACTGCAACAACTGAATCTTGGAAATGACGAAAGGTGTGGTAAAAATATTGGGTTTTATTTCCTCCAAGAGAATAGCAGGAAAATGCTTTAATCAATCTCTGCATAGGAAAACCTACCCCTGATCTCCCTACTCACTATTTCTCACCTTCCAATCAATTCCTCTTACCATTCAATTCTCATGTCTCTCAGTCTAGCATTGGTTCCAGTCAGTATTGCTCTAATAGTGAATTTTAGCTGGACTCATGACACAGGAGAGAAGGAAAGGAAATAGAATGAATGATTACTTTCAGTTCTTTGTATTAGCCTTGACCTGAAATATAGCTCTCTTAAAGAATACTCTTTAAAAGATTTTATTTCCAAGAGTCAATTTAAATTAACATACAGGAAAAGTTATTGGCTTTAAGAGTTTATGGACATCGATAACAGAAAATAACACAGTTCACTGAAACAAACTAATGTGCTGACTTGAAATAAATCTGGTGGAGCTACCCTTAATGTCCTAAAAGATTCAAGCTTTAAAATGACCTTTCATGAGCTGGATTATTGACCAACCCTCATTATTAGCAATATCTGAGAGCTGGCCTCTTACTTATATTAAAGTTTTTAAGAATATGAACAGAATATGTTTTCTACCAATTATTAAGTATATGAGTGACCTTTTTATGTTCAGCATTGAATTTATAACTCCGAAAAAAGCAAAGAGGTATACACTCTGATCCCTTGTGTTTATATCTAGTTAGATAAACAAGACATAAGGACTACGCATGAAAATATGACAAAAATTACCAAATTATATGAAATTTTCCCCAAAGTCACCCTCACTCTGCAATATAAAATAACCCCCTACTACTCTTTCACATAGGACTTTGTGTTTTCTCTTTATAGCTTCATTCACTATCTATATAGCATTTATTTCTAGGTTCCATTAATATCATGTCTCTACCTCACCCCCATCTCTAATGGGTCCATGAGGACAGGTAGGATTCATGATTGCATTGAGTGCTTTATCTTAGTGCCTAAAACAGCATCTTAAATATAGTGAGTGTTCACTAAATATTTGTTGAATTAATTTTCAAACTGTACCATATTCATGGTCTAGTGGGATATAATGGAGCAAAACAGATCATAGTTACACTCTTCCCCTCACTGATTTATTTACTTATTATTTATTTATCTATTCCACAAGTGTCTATTAAGCACATACCGTATCAACATTGTCTTTGGTGATATGTATATATTAGTAGATAGAATACACATAGCTACTGACCACATGGATCTCACAGTGGCAGAAACCATTATTAGATAATCAAACTATAAAAATATATAATTATAGGTAAACACATAATTGTAAAATGTAATGGTATTAGGGAGTAAAAGTAATAACAGAAATTTGACTTGCTCTTAGGGATTAGAGAATGGAGAAGGAATGTGCACATGTAAATAAGCAGGGAAATTATAATTTTTAGAAATAAGAGAGATTGTTCAGCCCATCTAGAAAAAAACAAAACATGTTTCATGGAAGTTTCATAGAGAAGTAGAGGTGATACTGCGTGTTAATTCCACTTTTCCTTTAAGGCACAACTGTACCCAGGCACAGAGGCACCTAATAGTGCTTGTAGTTCACATGTAACCTATAGTTGAATGTTGTACTTCTCAAGATGATTTGTTTTCCAGGTACTTGTTCATTAAGTCTTTCAATTGTTAAATTTTGTTTTTTTGTTTGTTGCTTTTCAAATTAAATATATTTGCATCGTGACATCTTCATTTTCAAAACTATTCAATATATCGTTCATTTTATAATTTGGTTGGTTAAGAAGCATCTAGAATCAAAATTTCTTCTTCAAAAAATTAATTTTACATCTCTTAAGAAAATGCCAGAAGTAAAAATCACAACAAAATAGACTTCTGGAAGGTAACTATTGTTAATTGACAAAACTGTTTCTGAATGAACTACTTTTTAAAAGATTTCCAGAAGAGAATACCACTCTTTTAAAAAATTATTCTGTGGATATGACTTATGGCAGAACTATTATTCCATGAATAATATCTTTCTTTAATACAGATTCATTAAATATTTGGGACAGAGGTTAAATTGAAAGTCTTTCCATCTAAGAAGCATTTATTTATAGAGTTACTATTATAATTTAAAAAGGCAGCATGCCATAAATTACAGCAAAATGAAAAAAAAAAAAACCCGATATGTTTATTTGGAAGCCAGGCCCACACCCTAACAAAGCCAATAAAATTGGGAAATTACTATAAACTCAGACTCAAAACTGAGATGCTGAGTGCTTGGATTGGGGTTATTATTTCCTGAATAAGACTTTATGCTGAATCCAGAATTCGCTTGCTCTGACTTTCAGCCAAGAAAGGAAGTAGCGTGGGTGACCATGGTTAACACTTACTCTGGGGATTTCTCTCCAGCCAAAGCTAAAAGGAGGCTGTAATTGAGTGGCCAGGCCTGTCCTTAGTACATTCTGTATTTAGATGGCTTACCTAAGCTCATTAGACAGCAACATGACCCTGCCCTGTGCCCCTACAGACTTCCGAAAGAAAAAATCCAGTGGAGGCGGGATGTTGGCAGTGGGGCCAACACAAAGGGGGATGCAGAGGGGAGGAGAGGGAGGAAGGAAGACAGGCCTTATCTGTGTCTGTGAGTCAAACAGACCAGACTTAACACTCAGCTCTCCTGTTCACAAGCTGCTTACTTTTAGTAAAATTACATCCCCAATCTGAACCTTGGGTTCTTTAGCACATTAACTTGCCATGTGAGTTGTATCTAACTCACTCTAGTTTTGAGCCCGGGGCCTTGTGAAGCATACGTAACTCACACATCTCTTTACCTTTACCCTTATGAATTATTTTTCAAGTCGCATATAACTCATGCACAGAAAACAAACAGAAAAAAATAACAAATTTTTCATTAAATTAGAAAGCATCATATTGTTTTTGAGGTTTTTATTCTATTTTTGTAATAAAAACACTGTGGTCCCAAGGGAAAAAAAAATATTTTTCTAGTGTGGCAGTCAGTGTGTTAGTTTCAGACCGTGTATATAGTAGTAACTCATTCAGAGAGGGGTTTTCAGTGCCTAGAAGACAAGAAACACTCAATAAATGTGAATTTTTGTTCCTGCTGTTATTATTACTTTTGTTATACCATCTATGGAAGGAATAAAAAGAATGAAATGCTAAGTTTTGTGGGAGGTTTCAAAGATGTCATTTCTTTTTGCCATCTCTAAACCACCCATCTTCACCTCAATTAACCCTCCCTAATTTGGATTCTTCAGGTAAGAAGTAAAGGAACTATTCATCATAGAAAAAGTTGAGCAACCTGCCCTAGGACTAATCTTCCCAGCAAGCACTCCCATAGATGAACTGTTTCCAATCAGATAGTTGTCAAGCATGCTCAGAACTTTTTTTTTTTTAAAGCAATTTGAATAGGTCACTCGGGGGAGGCAAATTTAAGGAAAAAAATAGAAAAAGGAAAAAAAAAAAAACCTTTTTACCTAAGTCAAAACTTGCTCTCCAGCTAGTTTTAATATATCTTTGTAAAGTGCTCTTGAAAGCTCCAACCAGATAATCAAAACAAAGATAATTGCAGTAAAATATCTCATACCCCCAAAAATAACTAAATCCAAGTAGACTAAAGAGAGAGAAAAAACAAGTTCTTAACAGAGTACCTTGAAAACTTATTGTAACACTACATAAGAAATAGTGTTATAAAATAACCTGGACACCTAATTTCCTTCAAAATAAAATTTTGGATATTGTACACCAAGTCACATGCTTCTGAGAAATGGGGGAGTTTTATTGTTTCCTATAGAAGTGACAAGACATATAAAGATATTTGCTTTTTTGATATCAGTGTACTGTGCTTTCAGGGAAGTTAGAAGTTTTTTAGAAAGATATATTTTAAAGCTAAAAAGCCATACTTACTTTCTGAAAAAAAATGCATTTTCTCTGACAAGTGAGTAAAAATAATATTCCTTCAAAACATCCAACAAGAAAGGAAAATAACTTTTGCCTTAACAGAAAGAACGAAACTCATTATGAGGAGGGATGGGTGAGAGTTTAAATCTTCACATATTTTTGAATTTGTCAAAGAGGAAAAAAAATCAATTTGAGCTGTTAACACCAACTTTCCCAGTTTTTCTGTAACTTTTTGATAGAGTGCCTCTTTATTACTATTTCAAATTTAAGATTAGTACTGAGAGGCTCCTTTTGAGATTCAGAGAATTCCTTAAACCCAATATTTCTTATAAGGTATCAAGTATTGACCAAAGAAGACTAGATGCCTTCCCTAACCCTACTTTGCCTATAATTTTCATCCTGTAGTCTTCCCATAATCCACAATACTCTGTCCACACGTGATAGAAACAATGACTATCCTTACGCTACTCTACTAGTTCACAGCATGTATTCATTTATTCAATCAGTCTTATTAAGCATCTATTATGTTCTAGGAGCTACACATAATAAGTAGATGATGATTGTAGCTATGGGAATAGTAAGAAAACAATGTAGTGGTGATGATTTATTTTGATTAAAATACTAGCAGGATTTGCTAATGGGTTTCATATGGTGACTAAAAGAAGAGAGTTATTAAGAATAACTTCTAGGCATTTTGCATGGGGAGTAGATGGCAGTATCATTAATGCAGATGTAGACTATCAGAAAAAAAGTGGGTTCGAGTGTTTGTGGAAACCAAAAGTCCTGTTTTGGACCTGTAAACTTGATCTGTTAGGTAGGTATACCTGTATGTCCAATAGGCAGGTGGATAAATGACTAAGGAAGTTATGGGATATTTGGGGTTAGATAAATTTTGGAGTCTTTGACCTATAGGTAGCATTAAAAGACATGGGATGGGCTAACATCATTCAAGTAAAGAGTATACAGAAAAAGAGAGGAGGATCCAGAACTGGACCCTGAGATATGCCAACATTAAGAGAAGAAAGAGGCAGCAAAGATAGGTAAGAAAGTGGAGGTTGTGAAGTTAAATGGATAATCAAGAAAGTGTTGTCCCAAAAATCAATTGGACAAAGTATATCAGAAAAATTAACTGTGTCTAATATTAATTACTGTGAGGTAGACTAGGAAAATTGCACAGATTTGACCACTGGGTATCAGTGGATTGGATGAAAGGTAGATCCTGGAGAGTTTGAGGAAGTGTTTTCAGTGGAGTGACGCCCACCTCATAATTAGCTGCTCCATTATGATCATCACACAGATTAGATAGATGACAATTGCACAGAATAGAGAACATGAGTCTTATTCATCTCTGTGTTCCTAGAGCTCAGCACTGTGTCTGCCACATCACAGATCCTCAGTAAATACTTGTTGAACGTTGAATACTGGCCTCTATCAGTCCTTATTTTGCAATCTCCACCCAGATGGCACACCTCTAAAATGCAGAAATGGCATCTGTGCATTTGTCTTACACATTTCTAGAACATTTGCATCATTAATTAGATGCTTAATAAAGTATTTGTAATAAATGGAGAAATAGGGTGGTTTAGCCATGAATTAGAGAAAGAATTAGCATCTCTATGAAGTATGGGCAGCAGAGCAGACTGATGGGGACTGTGGAGGATTTTAATAAATGGTCACAAATTCTTTAACATTCTTCTCTCAAGAGGTGTAGTATTTGACACAGTTAACCTTTGATATATTAATACTTTGTCCCTTCAGATATGGGTTGACCTTATTTATTTGCTTTAAACAAATTGCAAAGGACAGTACTGCCTGACTTCCAAGACTAGGTCATAAAAGGTAATATGGCTTCCACCTGGAGCTCGCTCTCTCTCTCTCTCTCTCTTTCTGTCTCTCAACTCACATCTTTGAGCACTGACAAATCATGGCTACCCTGCGGCCAAAATTGAGAGACCACATGGAAAACCCAAGGCATCTAAGCTGTTCCCAGCCCAGGTATCAAACATGTGAGAGAGGAAGCCTTCAATATAAGTTCAGTCACAGCCACCATCTGACTACACCCATATGGGAGGTTCTGAGGAAGAACCACCTGACTGAACCTAGTCAAATCCTAGGACTATCAATGACTATAACAACTATTGTTTACTGCCCCTAAGTTTTAGTTGGTTGATTACACAGCAATGAATGATAAAACAGACCATTCTGTCAGGAAAGAAATAGGTTCAAAAGGCAAAAGTTACTTTCTGATTGCCCTAAAAAGTATTTACAGAAGAGGTAGGGCTAGAAGAGCTACTTGAAAGGCCTCTATTACTTTTTATTTCTGGCCTAACCGAAAGACCCTATAATATTTTGAGATAGGCCAGAATTCCAGGGCCAACTCCAAGTTTGACGACTTGTGTGAATAGTATCTCAGACCAGAGGAATAGTTCTTTCATATTATTTTTCTACCATGGTTAGCAAACAAGTATCACAAAAGGTATTTGTTGATCAATGAAACACAACAGTATAGAAGCTGCAGTTTCTCTTGCTCTCTTCCTCTTCCTGATGGTACACTTTAAATTCACTAGTCTAAGCAGGCTTCAGAAAGTAAGGAATACACCTGCCACAGAAGCCCAGAACTCTCAACTGCTGCTTTTCATTACCCTTAAATCTGGGAAACAGTCAAATGGGGGAAATGCTAGTATTTGAGCATCTTCATTATTATCATAACAAAGTTTCACTTAAGCTATGTCACCTGGAGCTAAGACTGGATGCCAGAATTATGATTTGTTTTGTCACAGTTACATAATCCAATTATATAACACTTACCAATTGTCTTATGCAAAAAAAAAAAAAAGGGAAAGTAAAATAAAGCTACTTCTAAGCTTTTCTCCTCATTGCACCATTGGGCTGACTAGATAGAGGCTTCAGTGAAGCCATCTGTCTATAACCTATCACATCTTTATCTGAAAGTTGTCATGCTCATCCTAGACAAGATGCTAGCACTTTTATCAACTGGAAAATAACTCCATGTCTTTTGACAGGGCTTTGATCATATACATCCTCCTGAGCCAGAAAGACTTCTCCCCTCTCACTTTTCCCCATAGGCCTGTTCCAGCTACATGGAATTGAAACAGTTGTCTCCTCAGATGACTTGTACCCCAGTATCTAAATTTTATAGTTCCATGTTTTCTAAATGTCTTGAATATACTAACCAATGAGTTAATGTGTCTGCTCACTTTGCCTATTTTCTGTTATTTGATATCTTTTTGAGTATGAACTTCTTGATGGCAAGGTCAAGGTCTGTTGAATATTTTCTTGAAATAGAGAGATATGGCACCATGTTAAAATCAGAATTTAATAATAATGATTTAGGAATAATAATGCTTATCTGTCCTTTTTAATTAAAGAAATGCAATCACTATACTGAAGTCTTCCTCATATTGTTTTATAATCCTTCTGCTCTTCAGTATTTAAATTTCACCAATTAATTTTGAGTCCTATAACTCTTAGTCTGTTTCTAAAGAGAGTCTTTTCTACATAAGATAGAATATAACTCTGTTAAACTGGTCCTCCTTCGCCTTTATCCACAAAACGAATGTTAATAACACAGGAAAAAATTAAACTCTATAGACAACAATGGAAAGAAACTAATCAGCCTCACTTAATGATTTAGAGGAAGGGACAGAAAAATGAAGGATGGAAGAAGTTAAAACTTCCCTATAGGCACATACACATCTTACATCATATTGGCTTTTGGAAAATGTCATCCATTAGGATAAAAATAGTAATAAGAGGAGTCAATTTTACATTTCGTATTCTTAAATTCACTGCTGCATCTTATTCCTGGGACTCAGTCACTGAGCCCACCTGCCTTTATGAGGGGGACATGGTCTCTTTGGACAGAACTCTGAGCACGCTTGTTTGCATCCTAACGGCTGGCCCATTAGACTGGTTGGTGAACTGTGTCGAGCAAACAGAACTGTTTTCCACCGATTCTGTTTTCAGCAAAGAATTCTTTTTAATTCCCCTGTCCTGTGTGCTGCCAAAATTCTTAAAATACTGTTCATGGAGATTTTTTTGCTACCCGCCTTAGAGCCCAGATGTAGGAACCAAGCCAGTGCAGCTGGTGTAACTTGGCTGAATCTCACAGATAATTCAGTGTTTGAACAGTCTTCCTTTTTTTGTTTTTTTTTACGATGTTATTATTTTGGAAAATTTTGGAGTAATTCCCTATGGATGTGCATGTTGAGGGACTAGAATCAATATGGGCTAAACATCTCCTATCACTCTTTCACAGAGGGCTTCACCAAACTGGGCAAATACACAAAAATCAAAACTCCTCTCTCCTCACACTCTACACCTTGAACCAAAGAGACTGAGTTGTAAGAGGAGAGTGGGAAAGGGAGAAGATTTTCCTTCTGCTTTGTCTTTGTTTCCAAGAGACTTCCTATCATGAGTATAAACACATTATACCCAACAGCAAAATTTGAAAAGCAATAAATTTTAGGAGTAAAAATATTCATTCAGAAATTCCAACACAAAACCCAGTGATGCTTAGGGCAATGAAAGTGATTTTACAATAGGCTTTACTTCTGCTAAATTCTGGCACCACATTTACTACATATAAAGCAATTGCATTTTACAGCCAACAACATATTATGCTGATATGGCATGAATATAATATTAATCTCTCTGACCTACATTTCAATTTTCATTGTTATGTGAAATATGATAACAATAATAGCAACTATTGGTGGAGGACTTACTGAATTATTCTATGTGTGTTAGATCAATTAGATTAATTCATTTAATTCTCTCAATAAATATGAAGGTACAAGTACTACACCTATTTTATCAATAAGGAATCTGCAACCTAAAGAGTTTAAGTGATTTACAATGAGTTAGATGTGCAATATTTGGGGATGGACACGATTGAAGCTCTGACTCGAAGGGGGCATGGACAATATACGTAACCTTAACACTTGTACCCCCATAATACACTAAAATAATAAAAAAAAGCTAGTAAATAGCAGAGCTGAGACTTCAGGGTAAGCCATCTAATTCCAGTGCCTGAATCACAAATGCTACATTGTGCTACCTTTTCGAGGAAAGGGTGAAGTCGCTGTGAGAATACAAGGAACTGAACATAACCATGGTTGTGCACACAGGAGTGTGTTTTGGTTTGGGGTATTATCCATTAAGTATGTCACAATGGAAAGAGTTTAAGAACTGACCACCTAGCTATGCTTTGAATGTCTTCCCTTCTCAAGGAAAATTGCCTATTTGCTTTGCTCTTTCTCTGCAGACTGACTAGGTAATTTGATAAATAAGTAAAAGAAGGTGCTGTTAATAAGTGCTAATTACTTGATATGTATCCCTTCCTTGACTCATGTATGTTTTATCAGAAACCATCAGAGCCTTAATCTTGAAGGCTAAGTAATGTGAGAAACTCTGAAATCAGGATGAATTACAGAGCAATTCTCGGTCAGATGTTTCACCACTCTTCAAACATATACCTCTTTAGGTTACAACCTATCCCACCTATGCAAATCATTTGCCAACCTTTGAGACAAACCACCGAAACTTTCTTTTAATTACTAATTTTATAATTCTCTAGCAGTTTTCTTCTCTTTGTTCTCTCTATATGCTTAATAACCAGCCACAGCATTGAATATAAAATAAGGTAGGGTACCCTACCTTTTTTGTTTCTAGAGGGATTTAACACTTCCTCCTAATACTCCCTGAATTCTAATAACACACTATTTGTACAAATGAAGTCATTTTCAAAATTTACAAAGCTGCAAGTTCCATGTAGAAAAAATCAGCATTTTATTAGCAACGTATGCTGATACTAGCTACAATGGTGCCTACTTTTTCAAACCATATGGAAGTGAAAAGAAAGGCATATGAAGATAACATTGCTGACGTCAAATAGCTTTCATGATTAAATAATAATAATAATAATAGACTCTATCCTGAGGATCTTAAAGGTGTATAAAAATAACATAAGTAGGTCTTTCCCTGAAATGAATTAGGTGTGGTCCCATAAGGAGGCAAGCTGCCTTTGAACCTTGTTACTATAACTTGTCAAAACACACACAACATAAAAACAAAGAAAGGAGAAGGAGGAAATCAGAGATTTAAGAAAGGAAAAGATATAAAATTATTTTCCAAATATGTAACCTCTTCCAGTATGGATTCTTTTGTACACTATGTTGTTATTGCAAAAGCCATTAATGTTATGCTATGTCCTGGAATTTAAGTGTCAGATAATAAACACTCAAGTTGGAACAGAAAATCATGATATAACATCATGAATCATCATCATATGACAGTAAAACATTCATGAACACATCATGAAATAATAACAATTTGCAACTGAAGCTTTTTCTCATTTTGCAAAAGGAGTTGGCAAAACTTGGGCCCCATGGCAGCACTATTTTTTCAGGGGAAACTTGGGAAAACAGCTGTAGTAAAAGACAGAGAAAGGGTCACAGCATACATTTAAATGTGTGTGGAGTTGCTTTGGATCATAATTAGAATCTCACATCTTTCTGGCTTTTAGTCAATAACTTTATACACCTCTGATATAAAACGTTTTAAGTGAAAAAAATTTACCCATGTTCATAAAAATCAAATATCTTTTTTTTTTTTTTTTGAGACAGAGTCTCATTTTGTCGCCCAGGCTAGAGCGCAGTGGCATCATCATAGCTCACTGCAACCTCAAACCCCTGAGCACAAAAGATCCTCCCACCTCAGACTCCCAAAGTGCTAGGATTACAGGCGCGAGCCACTGCTCCTGGCCAAAAAAGCAAGTATCTTAAAGAACTTGAAGAACTCAAGCAGTGTATATTAGTGCAGGCATGTTTCAAAAACAGCCATTGAACATTTGACAGGTTTTTCAGATCTCTCCTCCTTCAAATCTGAATTTGAGTGAAAGACAGAGGGCTATCTTGAAAATTAATGGAAAAAATGAATTTACTTTTCAGAGGTATCAAATCTGATATGTCATAAGCATAGGACTCTAGCAGGATTAAAAAATAACAATTTTGAGAGAAAGGATTTCAAACATATGCTATCAGATGAATCATGTCTAATGGATAAATAAAACTATTAGTAAATCAGAAAAACCTCTCTGTTAATGCTGTTGTTCACAATCCGAGGTTATTTATTTAACCAAAGCCTAGTGTTTCAAGCAAATATTCATTCAACAAACATCTGTGAAATTACCACGTGGCAGGCACTATGCAAGGCACTGGGAAACCAAAAGAGTGAAAAATATTCTCCTGCCCTTGACATGGCTTCATCTATAGGAGAGACCTATATATACAACTTAATAATACGATATCGTGGATAATATTCATCTATATTTTAAAACTTTGCTGAAATAATTTATGCTTATAATTCTCAAAACTAATCATTTATATATACTCTTCTTATATTCCATGAGCCTCTAATGAGTTAAATTTTAAATTTTCTCTTTAGTTTGACAAAATCATTACCTATTTATCAGCTGGTATTTGACATATGTCCTTGGCTCCTAGAAACTATTACCTCTGTTATAGAAACAAAATTTTAGAACACTTTAAGTACCATTTCCATTACCCATAAGTATTCCTCATCTGTAGGTAGAGACAGGAAGAAATAGAGAGGTATTGACACGATATAGAGGAGGAGTGAGAAGGGAACATTCATGGATGTTACAAGCTAATAAACATGCAGTTTATCTCCTAGGCTATATGTCGAGCATCAAATAGGGATATTTCCAACATCAAGCATATCACATTTATGAATAACATTCACATTTGAAAATGAATATATAGTACATACCAAGGTCTATATTTCAAATCAAATTGTAATTTCTCTGTTTAGATAACATCACAAGAGATTTAAAATATGTTCTATTTAACTGTACTGTCTTTTCTTCATATGTCTACAATTTATCATTTCAGCCATAATATTGCAAAGAATTTTTAATCCTATATTACATATACTTTGGGTAGGTTGTGGTAAATTTATTTTTTATAGTATAATTTTCCTCAGAATTCTTTTTTCCCATATATATATATTTTAATTTATTTTTAACTTCTGTAAAAGTCATTATATTCACTTTAAAAAACCAAAGATGGGAGAATAAATAATTCCCACCTACTTTTCATGTTTTAGGCATGTAAAGAAAGAAATGCAGCATTGTCAGGTGATGATGATAACAGTTATTTATTGAGCACTTAGTCCACAATGCTTCTTCCAAAACCTGATGTTTCCTTCCCGTGAAGGTAGCTGATGAATGTAATAATTTTGTGTCTGTCTCTAACCCTTTAGGGAGAGTCAGTTTTGAGATTTTTAACTTGGAAAGAATAACTGATATATTCAGATCCACTCTCTTGCTTTCGGGCATGTGCTCTAGGTAGAGAGCAAGGGACCACCCCACTGAGGCCCGTAGTGCAGCCTGAGGCTGGATGGATAAATCTGCCTCTTTCTAAGGGTTAGTCAGAAAGTGTATTTGGTTTTCACATATGCCTTCCAGCCTGGCTTTTGTAATTAACATAGGTGCTATTTTGACCTCTATTCCTTGTTCATGTACTTGATTTTCTCAGCCAAATCATCGAATGTGAAGTTGCTGAGCTCACTGCTAAATAATACCCCTCCTCCTTGGCCTGGTTCATAGAAGACTGAGAATCTCATGCTAGACACTAATCTAAGTGTGTTCTACATATGATCCCCATTTATTCCTCACATTAGCACTACAAGGAAGTTGGAATTGTTATTCCCATTTTGGAGAGAAGGAAACTTGAGTTTAGATAGGTTCATACATTTGCCCAAGGTTGCAGTAACAGAGTTGGTTTTTAAACTTACATCCAATTCTGGGACCATAAATCTTATCTACAGTATGGCTCTACTGAAATTCCCACTAAAATAAAATTAGCTGAAACTATAGGTAGAACTAGGGAATAAATAAATAAATAAGCCTATCCATCCTGAGTCAGGCTTCACAAAATAATAGATGGCAAGATTAAAAAGTCCCCATCACGAGGAAGCAGGGATTTTAAGAAGAGTGACTAACAACTCCTTAGATTATAATGGTTAACAATTTGTTCTACTTCTGAGTCAAAAGTCAGAAATCTCTGGTTGCTTTTACTAGATTTAAAATAAGCAAGTTCAAAATGTCACCTTTTTTCTAAGCCCTAACGCACAGTGGAAGTAGAAGGTAGAAATAAAATTTTCTATAACACATTTCAGCCAGGTGAGTGACATCATGTCTTCTGTGAGCTCTTTTGTCTGTTTATTTTTTTATAAAGTGTATTCTAATCAAATAAGGAGATCTGACTTCAAACTAGGGTGACCTAATACCC